>VZTU01009188.1:205086-216254 GCA_013400835.1 Zapornia atra
GTACCAGTCAATGATCTATTTCTAATATACCACGTAAATAATGAGTCACGTTATTCAGTGAAGCGTCAACTCAGACAAATAGAGGAAGAAGCAATGTACTGCTCTTCATTCAGTGGGCCAATTTCACCTCTGATGTAAGACAAAAGCCTTCCTGATACTCTTCCTCAGTTGAATACAGCTTTATTTAAAAAACCCCAAAACAACATAAAGTCCTTTTGTGTAAAAGTGCTGATTGTCTCAGGGAATTCATGAGAGTACAATGACATCTACTTCTCTTTAAGTAGCAGAACAGGACATGTGGGGTAGATTCTCCTGCATGTCAGAAAAAATAATCATAGAGTCACAGAATCACAGAATCCCAGGGGTTGGAAGGGACCTCGAGAGCTCCTGGGGTCCAAACCCCTGCCAAAGCAGCTCCCCAGCTCATAGTGTACAGGTCGGCATCCAGATGGGGCTGGAATCTCTCCAGAGAAGGAGACTCCACACCCCCTGGGCAGCCTGTCCCAGGGCTCCCTCACCCTCACTGGGGAAAAGTTCTTCCCCAGGTTGGTGCAGAACTTCCTGTGCTCCAACTTGCAGCCACTGCCCCTTGTCCTGTCTCCACAGACCACTGAAAAGAGGCTGGCTATTTCTGCTTGTGTCCCACACTTAAGATATTTATAAACATTAATTAGGTCCCCCCTTAGTCTTCTTTTCTCCAGGCTGAACAGTCCCAGCTCACTCAGCCTTTCCTCACAGGGGAGATGCTCCAGGCCCCTAATCATCTTTGTAGCCCTTCTCTGGACTCTCTCCAGGAGATCCCTGTCTTTTTTATCCCAGGGAGCCCAGCACTGGACACAATACTCCAGGTGGGGCCTGACCAGGGCAGAGTAGAGGGGGAGGATCACCTCCTTCGACCTGCTGGCCACACTCCTCCTGATGCCCCCCAGGATCCCATTGTCTCTCTCAGCCCCCAGGGCACACTGCTGGCTCATAGCCAACCTGTCATCTACCAGGACCCCCATGGCTGGTCACTGTTGAGCCTTCGGGAACATACTAGAAGTTCCAACAGGAAACTGCTGTTCTTGTTTAGAGGTGGAATATCGCTCTAACCTAAAGAGTCAACATGCCAGAAAACTCGCTTCCTGGGGTGAAACTAGAGACACAAAAGCCACTGGGATTATCCTGTAGGCAGACAACCGGTACTCCAAGAGGAATGAACTAATGGACACTTTCTAGACCTTTTCCATCTTTAATCTTACTGGAAAAAGGTCTGTCCTGGTCACTGTGGCCATGTAATCTCCTAGGAAGACAAGGCAATATAAATTTGGCCCTCCAGGCTTGAGTGGCTCATGTCAGTGTTCACTACTGACTGCTTTCTTACTCTGCTGCATCTCAGGAGTCCTTTGATTCACTTCTAGCATGGGTAGGTGTGAAATGGCTCTTCCACCTGCCTTTAAGCTCTGGGGAAATTCTGCTGTCTGTTTTATCTCTAGTATCTGCTCAACTGGTGTAATTGGGTTGGATGAAGCAAGAACTGAGAAACGGGTATCCATGAGCTACTGAAAGGAGAGAATTCAAACAAAATCTAAAACTTGAAGTTAAAATCTTAGACACTGCCCTCTCTTCCAAAATCTGTAAGACATCAGCACAACAGCTGATGTGGGAATGCAAAACATACTGGGAGACTGTCTGTCCTCCTCTGACTGGTCCAAGGGTGATGACAATAACACTTAGACAGGATCTTTCACCAGGAAGGGGAAGAAGTATTTTTTCCACTCAACAGAAGATGGAATTAAAGCAAAGCAAATGTAAAATGAAGAAGCCTGCATCATACAGCAAGCAGAGGCTGAACTGGACATATAAACAGATCTTCTAGGTGTCTGGCCAGTACTGTCTCCCAGAAGAGGTGTTTTATAAAGCACTTAAAAGAAATATCAGTGGACTGTTAGAAAAGACATCCCCACAGGACTGTGGGAAGAGAATCAGAGGATGCACTGGAAACTACTTCCCCTAAACAATGAAGTGGGACTAGTGGCAGTCCTCATAAATGCAAGAATATATGAATATCTGGAAAGACACAACCATGAACTGGTAGCACTTGTATAAGAGAAAGCCTCATAAGCCACTTTGACACTCTTACCTATCCTTTACCAATTGCAGTACATGGCTTCTAGTGAGACCTGACAAGAACAAGTACCAGCACACTGGGGTAACTATTGCTGGCCAAGATTCAAACTGTCTGACACTTGACAACTGAGGCATCTTACTTAGCATCACAGTCATGCTGTCCAGGACTCATCCAACCTCATGTAGGCTTCTACATCTGAGAAAGTCAGTCAGACTTCCTTCAGAGTCAATGGAGGCATTTCCAAGGCTGAAATCATCCGGTGTCTTTTAGACGTCCATTCTAGAAATAGGGGAGATACCACGCCCACATTTCCACACACTCAACCTCAGGCTGGAAATCCAAATTATAATGTGTATCATTAAACACATGGAGCATACAGATTTGGGTTGGAAAGGAGTTCAAACATCATCTAGTTCCAACCTCCAACTAGACCAGGTTGCCCAAAGCCCCATCCAAACTGGCCTTGAACACTTCGAGGGAGGGGGCATCTACAGCTTCTCTGGACAACCCATGCCAGTGCCTCACCACCCAGATACACACACATCCTTTACTGAACTGAATCTCAGTCAAATAGATAAGAACTGAGGATTCAGACAGATTCACATAAAATTCAAGTAGTAAGAGCTAAAATGAAAGGTTACAGAAAGCCCTCTGTAGTGTCGAAGGGGAAGCTTGTGTAACACAGAGACCAGCAAGGTCAACATAGTCTTTCAGCTATATTGTCTGCCACCAAATTTAGAGAACATACATCATAGCTAATGCAATAGGTCAACATAGAGACTGGTTATTAAGTTAAATCTGATGACTGCAAATCAGACTAATTCCAACAGGAGATCATCAGAACTGCAGGACCCAGACTTAAGTCAGTTTAAGTTTTAAGCCAGTATTGATTCTGAGTGCAGGGGCTCAGTTTGGCAAACGTAGGTCTTTCTCATGAATTCCACAAAGATAAGACTGTTAGCAATGACTAATCAGAGCAGTCTCTTGGGAAAAGGGAGAGTTTAATTACCTTAGTGTACTATTCAGTGACTTGCCTAGACATACCACACACTGAAAGATACGTGACAATGTGGGTGCCGCAGTTGATATCATCACGAGCTCAGGATGGCCATGTTAGTCATGAGCTTCATTCCTGTCTTCCTCTTTTCTGAAGTGCATTAGCTGCTATGGAAACGGTGTCATTAGAATGGGCAGGGACTTCTGACGCCCAGATGAACTCCTAGCTTATGCTAAATGATGTATTTTCTATGCAGAGTTCTAGACTGGTCCAACCATGGCATATTAGCTACTCCAGGTCCATCACACGTGGTCTGAAGGACAGTTATACACAAAGAGGTAATTCACAAAAACTTTACAATTCATTTCCCTACTCTTGACTCATGGTGAGCTGCTTCTACCCTATAATGTCATGAAAACAGCAAACTGCACAGCGCACAGGAAGCGAGCTGGACCTCTGAAGAACACACCCCTGCTCCAAAAACGTAAGACAAGAATCCCTCTGCTGACTTACAATCACACCTTTATTTTTTTTCATCATTCTTGCAATTCTTCTTTTGAAAGGAGGCTGCAGGATATGCTAACTCAACTGCATTAAGAGACACACAGAGAAGCCAGTCTTTTCCATCCTCTTGTGAAATACCACTTACTAAAAGACTAAGATACAGATACAGTCAAAATCTGCCTTTTGACAAAAAAAAAAAAAAACCTCTCTAATTAAGGGACCTATCAGATTGCATAATCTGAATGGAATTTTTTACAGAGGAAGAAAGAAACAAGAACTTCCTGGCTCAATCAAATCAATGGCTCATTTGTTCCCGTGTCTAAATGTGATGACTGACCAATGTTTTGAGCAAGGTGTTACCAATTCCTTTGCTGCTGCTGCCACTTGATTTCAACCCTGCTGCACTGTAGCTTGCATTGTGGCATTCCCCCCAAACCCAGCCTGCAGTCACAGATAGGATGATCAATTTGGAAAAACTTCAAATGCTCTGAAATATTTACCAGATTTTAGAACACCTGGAAAGCCATGAAATAATAAACCCAACAATTTGAGCACATCACACTTTTCCAACGGGAGTGTGCTTATGATTTATTTAATTTCCACAGTCTTTAATAACTACAGAATAAATTCTGGGATATCACAAGGAGCAACTGTCTGAATCTCTCATGCAAGCCCAGAAGTGCCTGAAATACCTTTGCTTTAACAACCAGTCCTACACCATTGTGGAAACCCAAAAGACTTAGAAAATCTCAGTGAAGCTTCTAAACCAGGAAGCTTGCAAAATTCAACTTATCACATTGCTCATAGCACTCAACCTCCAAAATGTCATTTTTGCTCTTCTTACTGACAGCATTTGCTGCTTCTTGCATCTCAGTGAAGAATACGAATGCCTCAGTTTACCAACGGATTCTGAAAAGCAACCTCCTGTGACCAAAAAAAAAGGCCTTTCTTTCCCCTCTGAAATAAAGATAGTCAAATTAGGTATTAGCAATTTGCTCACAGAAAATTAGACTTGACAGATTTGAAGTCTGCCATTCTGCAGAAGTAACTGGAAAACAGAATGGAGGAACTTCATGTGACCATTAACTTTGAACAAACCGCAGAGGAGTCTGAACTTACAGGTCTAGTAACACCTGAACTGCAGAATGCAGTGAAGAAGCAGCTCAAGGACCTGGAAAGCTAAAGCCTTGGGATCTCCCCTGCAATAAATAGTTGTGATGTTCCATGTTTGGAAAAAGAAGGACAACTAACCACAGCAAAATAGGCATGTGCTTACTTTTTTCTTTTTTCTTCCTCGCTAGAAAATTTCCAATGCTGTCTCTGAAATTGCTACCAATCTGTCATGCTTTGGCAAGGCTGTTCTCTCTACTATTTGTTGTTAAGCAGAACCAAGGAGGACTCCATCTCTGGTTGGGGTCCTTGCACATCCTTAGTCTTGCAGGAAGAACACCAGTAAACAAGCAGCGGCTGTGAAGCCAGAGTTCATCAAAGACCTGTGGAGCTGCGCAGCTCTCTTGAACACTAGTCAAGTCCAATGGCTGAGCAGTAAGGATTAAAATCCCAAATGGACTGTAAAAAGGTCAGTGGCACAGCATGCCTGTGGAGCTATGACAGATGGTTACTACAGTCCCATGACCATGCATACAATTCTCAGTCACATCATCAGATACTTTGTTTACCTGAGACTTTTACGACTGGAAGGAAGAGACAATATGTTCTTCAGGAGACCAGTGATCTAATAACAACAGTTTTCAAAAGTCTTGTGTACACTTAAATAATTTTTGGACCTCTCTTGTAGATTTCTGCCCTGTGATTTTTTTTTAAGCCAGATGACAATAGGCTTGCTTTTCTTAGCTACTTTTTTATATAGCTGAGATATAGTCCACCCACCTCTGTAAGTCGAAAACTAATGACATCCCAGTAAATCATTTCCACACACGTCAAATCCACTGACTTAAAATAAAAAGCCAGTTTATTAATAACTTTTCATAGTAGTGATCACTACTTTGAAGATGCTTCCACGTTCTGTAGACTTTATTCCCCAATATGAGAGCAACATGCCACCACACTCTTGTATTTGCATTGCACTCTGCAGGGCTAAAACAATATTCTGACACCTGGATGCTGCAGGTTGGCCTTCAAAGATAGATACTCCTGAGCAACCCTGCAGCAACTGCAGGATGAGTGAACCTACTTCTGTCTGCATCTCTCAGCATCCTACTGCTACGTGGTGCTCACAGGGTTGGGAAGAGAGTCTGCAGAGATAATGACTGCAATTTGGAAGGGCTTCTCTTAGTTTCAGTTTCTGAGCTTGCTTGCTGAGGCGGCACTAATTGCAGAACAAGGCTTCAGCTCAGGGGGCCTCACAAGCCGAGCCGCCTGCTCCTGAAGCTTAATTCCCAGATTCGTGACCTTGGAACAGCAGGGACAGGGGAGAAGAGGGAACACATCCGACAGTTGCTGCAGTGAGGATGGCAGAGCAGCCGGAGGGTTCAGGACATAGATCCTGTCCTCAGCTCTATTTTCTGCTGGATGTCAGCTGTGGACATCTCATAAAATCTTTTCTTGGACTTGAGTTTGTCTCATAATGGCAACGATCAAGTGCTTGCAGATATTTGGAAGACAGAAAATGCAAAAACATTCTGTAGCTTTTCATTATTAAATATAGGACTAGACAAACACCTCTGAATTTTGTTATTATTCAGATAGATAAATATAGAGCTGGTTGCACTGAGTCCCTTCTGTGTTTTCCTTCTGTGAATATTATAGCAAGTGACATGCAATGCAGAATGAGAAAAAATGGAAAAAGAGGTAAAAGGAACAATTTTAAACTTGTATCAAAAACTGGTCACAGAAAAGGATTTTTGATTGTGTTAGCTTATTTGCATTTGAGGCCAGATGTCTCTTACAGAAAAAACACTGTGTGATTTTACAGTAAAAATAATAGTAATAAACCCCCTGATTATAAAGTCAACTGAACTCTCCTACAGCTGAATCTCAGAGCAGCTTTCTTCAATGTCGCACCTGAAGAACCTTCTTTCCTCTTCAAGAAAGCAGCGTTCTGTGTACCAATATGAAAATAAATTGCAACACATCACACTTTGAGAGGTAACTAAAGATAGGGATGGCAGCAGGAGACACTGCTAAGGTACAAACCGAACAGGGCATTCAAACTCCAAGACCTTAAGGAGAACAGTAGTAATGGAAGGTACGAGTAGGACTAACAGTTCCCAGCGAAGAAGATGAAAGCCAGGTTTTCTCCAATGGAGTAACTGAAGGATCCTACCTATCATTGATTCAGCCTTCTAACTTTGCAGAGCCAACAGAAGGGCTTCTTGCCTGCCATCAGCACACACCAAAGTCCAGCAGCATTATACCAACACAACCAAGCGGCCTCACTCCCAAGACCGCCTTGATGGTGCAGCAAAAGGCACAGACGACTCCACCTCCAAACAAAACAAGGCCAAACTTCCAAGTGCTGTTCTTTTGCTGTGGTCTTCCCCAGCATTTATGCTTCCTGCTTACAACACGTGAGTAAAACACATGGCATGTGCTCCTTAACTCCATGCATTTTGAGTCCAGCATCTCAGTGTTGGTAGTAGTGCCCTACTGCTTTCTGAAGATGGGGAGAAACTAAATAGAGGACTTCCTTTGGTTTTTGTCAGATGCATAGGGAAAAGTCATGCAGTAGTCAGTCCTTTGGGTAATTAGTAGCATCAGTCACAACAAACAAAACATTAGAAAGGCTAATGTTTGCACACTTAAGCTGAACCCCAAAAAATGTAGCTGTGCACCTTGCTGGGGAAACTTTTCCCACTAACAGCTTCAAAATCCCCCAACAGGACTGATGGGAGAATTACACTCACTTCACAGCACACAAAAGTCAACTTTCAATGCAGTTTTACATCAACAGAGGCAGATGGGTAGAGGTGAAGACACTGAGGTAAGAGGACTCTATGTTCAAATAACACAGACATAATGATCAGTCTTACCTCTTTTCTTACAGACTGGTTGTACACCTTACAGATATTAAAATATTAGCAATGGAAATGTAGAGAGACTAGGAAAAAAGATATGCAAACCACGAGTATAAAGCATTATTGTATGCAGTAGCCACACTGTGTCATAGATTCATAGAATCATTTTGGTTGGAAAAGACCCGTAAGATCATCGAGTCCAACTGTTAACCTAACACTGCCAAGTCCACCACTAAACCATGTCCCTAAGCACCACATCTACATGCGTTTTACATACCTCCAGGGATGGTGACTCAACCACTTCCCTGGGCAGCCTGTGTCCAAGAGGTCAGAAATAGGAACACAGAAAGACTTTGGATTTTTATTCCTGGATCTGTTCCATCTCTGCCAGTTCATCTTCAGCAAGTTATTTACATGTCTTCTGTACCTCCTAGTTATAGTTTATAAAAGGGACAAAAATACTTTGAGGTGCTTTGTGTTCTTCAGACAGGAAGTGCTGCACATGAGCAGGGTGTTATAATTGCTATTAATCCAATGGGCTTGTATTAAAAAAAACCCCAAAAAAACCCAAACAAACAAATCCCAAGTCCTTCTTAGGAATCAGCAGTGTAGGATTGAACTATAATCCTGAAAATGTTCATAATAAGGTATTTCTGAAGGTATTAATTTCTGGAGCACTTTTCACTATATGGATGTTAGATTCACATCCTTCACAGAAAAGAGAGAACCTTGCAAGAACATTCTAAGAGCATCTGGTAAAAGAGCCAGACTTGCAGGTGCTCCTGAAATGAGAGTTCATTTATTGGGCCACACTGGCATCCCGTGATAATGTCTTGCAATTTTTTTTCTTTCACTCTATCTTACTTGATTAGAAAGAGCCTTTATAAATCCAAGCAGAAGCAAGTTTAGAACAGTTAGCACTTCCAAATTAAACAAACCCCCTCCCTTCCCTCTTATTGACAGAGACATGTGTGTTTTTATCTCCCAAGTGCTTCCATTCTACAATTGTGACCAAGAAAAATCTATAGCCTGACAATGCAGTCCTGGCATCTGCTGCTGAAGGAAGCCAATCCCTCCCTGACACCTTCAATGACTACTGAGTGGTTCATCCTAAGCATCTTCCAACAGTTACATTATATTAAAATAGATAATAAAATGTTATTATGTCATAACACATAATAGCATATAATAATGCAATATATAACAACGAATAATTAGATTAGAAATTAAAGTAATACTACTAACTTCTACTATGGCATGAAAATCAATTGAAGATGCAGCAGCGTCGCAGAATTTGCACTCAATGTTTTGTGTTGAGGTGATTAATACTGAAGAACAGCTAAGAAAATGTCAGTATTAGAGCTGTTTCCCATGAATAGATAGGGCTTCATCTAGACATCTAGAAAAGCACATTACACTTCTGTATTTTCTCATAAACATATACCAGCAGCTGTACTGTATGGGCTTAGCAAGCACTGCTCTGGCTCCACTGACTGCACATTCAGAGCTGTTAATGTCAAACATATCAATCCTGTTCTGTTTAACATAGAGACTGCCTTCATCATTAGAGTTTCCAAGCATCTGAAGTGAAAGCCTACTTTCCTCTTTTCTTACATTTCTCTTTTTAATGTAAGGATTATTTTTTTTTTTAATAGTTGCTAAAATAGCAAGTTACCAGAGAGTGAGTGTTCATTATTGTCTCAGTTTCAGTAAGGTTAGTGTGCTGTGGCCACAGCAGCAGATCGCCTTGGTTGGAACTGTCACCTTTATCTGTTCAGTCCCTGTCCGTTGATCATCTCTGCCTGTCATCTCTCAACTTATTTTTAGGATAGCATCTCTTCAGGAAAGGAACCACATCACTGTAACATGTTTTACCCAGTGCCTAGCATAAAGCTGCTGCAATTTGAATAGAGAAAGAGCTGTCAAAAATGAACAGAAGCATAGAGTGCTTCATTGACCATAACAACCTTTAAAACCCTAAGTTGCCCAGCTTGATGCATGCCATGGAGGGATCCAGTTCTCAATAATAAAGTTCACCTTACAGTGTGAAGAGTTTTGGAGAAAACACTGTTGGCATTTGTCCACCTAGGAGGCACCAGTCACCATATTATATAAGGACCAAAGATAAAATTAGATTGAGAACAATGTGTAGCATCTTCTAGAGCACAATGACTCACATTCACACATGAAACTGTCAAGCTGGAACACAGTCACGGAGAGTGTAAAAACAAGGCTGCAGTAAAAAGTACATCTCCAGGTTCTTTTGTTGAATATATGGAGAAAGCTACAGAGCTAGGGGCACACTAGAGCTCTGCAGCCTGCTGATTCCACAGGCCACAGAAATTCATGAAGCACAGAAGATAAATAATATTACCTCCTTCCCTACACTAAACAGAAAGGATTCACAGGGAAAATAATGACAAAACAGACATTCAAAGTCCCTAGAGAAAAGACTGGAAAATTAGGGATTCTGTACAATTCTGCCACTTTGGAAAAACGTACTGTTCTCATTGTGGTACACAGAGAACAAAAGAGGTGAGTAGATCTGTTTGTCTGCAGCCACCCCTTCTCCCTCATTTCAACTTTCAATGAAGGAAGCTGAACTTCAAGCAGCTGAAGCTCACTTCAGTGCATTCTCTGTCCAGACAATTGTTCCCTGCCTTGCTCATCAACTCATGGAACAAGAGGAAAGACACACCATTTTTGGCTTTTATTCTGGTATTATCAACCTGAGTCCACAACCACTCACATCTTATAATTCATCAGTAATCGTCCTTGAAACAATCGCTGTGTCCTAACTGAGGTCAGTGCCTATGGCAAATATTGTCAGGAACCACTTCCCAAGCACTGTCAACACCTCTCAGTGAATGTGTTCAGAAGCTGTCTTCCAACTCTTGTCAAGAGAAGACATGGTCCAATGCTAGCACCCGATTGCCATCACCTCACAGCAGGCCCAGTCAAAGCCACTTCCTGATTGCTGTTGATGCCAGTCAGGCAGGTCACTTGTGACTTGTGACTGCAACTTGTGTTACTGGTAATAACAGGAACAATGTCACAATGCAATTTTGCTTCCATAACTGCTAAGTATGTTCTTTACAACCTGATCTCACAATCAGGAAACACATGACTCTGTCCCTTAGCCTAGGCTAGCAGTGAATCCCTGCAACACATGGAAGTTACAGCACTGTGTACCAATGAACATGAATTATCCAGCAGCTTTGCCCAAGCCTGAATAAACAACCAGTAGAAACACCACCACTTACACATTATGGATCTTACTGCCATGAGATTTTCCCTCTGCATATTCAGCTGAAGTTTCGTTCTTAAGATTTCTCTTTTCCCTTGTTGTACCTTCTTTTGCTATGGTTCACTGTAAGCAACACTTCTCACTCCTTGATTTTACATAATTATCTCATCCCTACTTAGTCACAAATTAGTCAAGATGTACATATTTAGTTTGTTCATATAAATCCACATGCAACTGTTTGAGTCTCTTAGGAGATGTGAAAAGCAAAGAATGCTTTTAGTGAAAGGAGAAAAACGACAGATTGTCCCTCAATGTGTGTGTATATATATACAC
>VZTU01009191.1:0-11400 GCA_013400835.1 Zapornia atra
AACCTTGTGATTCTGTGATTTAGGTCTTCCTTTCTTGTGGTCACTCAGCTCCTACACTAGTACCTTGTGAAGTATGCCTTCAAAACAATCTTTTCCTTTTCATTACCTGGGAAACCAGTATATTGGCTCTTCCAGAGAAAATGGTAGTAGTGTGATTTGTTGTTTTGTAATTATGTGGAAAGGAACACCCTGTCAGCAAGTTTGTGGGTGACACCCAATTGTAGGGAGCAGTCAATAATCTGGATAATAAGACTGCCATTCTGATGAATATCAAAAAGTTGAAGAGGTGATTGGACAGAATATATCTGAAAGCAAATAAGTGTGAAAGGCCAATTGTTTAAGGAACAGCTGTAACAGAAAGCACTTAAGGGTTGTTGTTGGACAATAAATTGCATATGAGTCAGCAGTGATCCCTTGCAACAGGGAGGGCTAACCAAGTGCTGCACTATATTCCCCACTACCTTGTGTGAGTTTTGGGAATAGTGATTATACACACTTTTGCAGCACTTCTGAAGCTGTGTCTAGACTACTGTGCCCAGTTTTGGAGTCCCCAGTGCAGTATAGATGTTAGCAAACTGGAGTAAACCAGTAAAAGGGCCACTATGTCGAAAAGGGGAAAGGCAGAGATGGACTCTTATGACATGGACATGAGGTAAGGGCCACAGCTTGCAACCTGACCAGACATAAAGAAAAATAATTTTGCAGTGATGCTTGTTAGGCACTGAAGCAGAATGACTAGTGAGGTGGTACGTATTTTGAGACTTGGAGACAGTCAAAACCGGACAGGGTGCTGAACAACCAACTTTAACTCTCGAGTTGGCAATGCTTTGACCATGATGTTACACTAAATGAGCTTCAGAGGTGCTGTACAACCAAAAATGTTCTAGGGCTGTGTGGTTTTTATATTTACACTGGAAAGACACCAAATGAGACTTGTATTATTTTACTTGTTGACAGAGATGATACATTAATTAATTACAGTGGGAACCTCTAATTGCTATATCAAAAAACAAGTGTTACTAACATAATTGTAATAGCCATTACTAATTAAAAAGGTTGCATTCCGATGATCAGTGAGCCATCAATATAAAGCTAAAGACTATCGTCTTAGGATCATGTCACTCATCCCTCTGCCTAATATACACTGAGACCTCTTGGCTCTGTTGGACATAGGGGAAGCTTTTAACAGATTCTTGCAGAAGCCACCCCTGCCCCTGCCCCTTATCCAACTACCATGCAAACCCAAAATAAGTTGTTCTCGCTGAGAAAGAATTAGTTCTTTTGTTTAGGTGAAACGTCTCCTGGTGCAACTTGTACCTACCCATTGTCCCGGTCTTATCTACATGGTTCTTTGTGAAGATATGCTCTCTGTCATCTTTGAAGCTGCCCTTTAGATCCTGGAATACTGAGGGAAGTAATCCCTCATGAGCCTGGTCTTCTTCAGGGAGAAAAGACCTAGCTTTTTCAGTCTTATTTGGAAGGCAGTTTCTCCAGCACATGATCATCTTTGTGGGCCTCCTTTGGACCCTCTGTGGTCCATCCATGTTTCCTTGAACTGTGGGTACCAGAAATGGACACCGTAGCCCACATGGAGCCTGACAAGTGGTGAGTAGATTAAGGTGATGACATCTTTATTTTGGTAGCTTCTGAGGATCCAATTTGCTTTTGTTGCTGCATCAATGCACTGCTGACTCATGTTCATCTTGTTATCACCAGGACCCTCATGTTCCTTTTAACAAGGCTACTCCCCAGCCATACAGATCCTAACCTGTACTGGGTTCTTTGGTAGAGACAGGATATCATAACTCTCAGTCTGGTCATGGTGCTCCAGTTTGTCCTGTTTATTGGCTTTAATTTTTATATAAAGGACTTCTACTAAAGCTTTTCTAATGGAAGGAACACCACCTGCCTGTGCATCAGGAACTTGATACTTCTCACTAGATTTTGAAGCAAAACTAACTGCTAAAATGTGCATCAGGGATGATAAAAGGTGGCGATGTCAGGTGGTTTTGTCTTGATTGTCAAAAACTTGCATCACATAAACACAAATTTAGAAATCATCTCTCTGGCTTGAGAGTTCAATCTCCTAGTAGAGGTCAATGATACTACACATTCATTTTCATAAAGCACTTCTAGTTTGAATTTCCATGCCTTCCATTTCTTGATTTTGGATCTTATAAACAATCAAATTTTTTTTTGCTCACAGAATTCTGCTCTTGCTGTTGTTCTTACTCATGTTAATCTCAGGATCACAGAATAATAGAGATTGGAATGGGATTTCCGGAGATTATCTAGTTCAATCTTCCCGCTCAGAGAAGGATCACTTAGAACAGACTTCTCAGGGCTGTGTCCAGTTGAGCTTTAAATGTCTCCAGAGATGGAGATTCCACAGCCTCTGTGTTTCCAGAGAGGTTCCAATGTTTTCTTGCCCTCACAGTAAAAATGTTTTTTCTCAAGTTTAAAAAAAAAATTATATCAACAACAAAACAGCAAAACAACAACAACAACAATAATAATAATAATAATAATAATAATAATAATGATAATGATATTGTATTTAAATTTGTATCCACTGGCTCTCCTCCTTTCCCTGGATACCACTGAGAAGAGTCTCGTTCCATCATTTTTGCACTCTCTCTTAAGATACTTGTATACAATGAAAAGATCTGGCCTGAGACATCTCTTCTCCAGGGTGAACTGATCCAGGTGTCTCAGCCTTTCACCACATGAGAGATGGTCCAGTCCCTTCATCATCTTAGTGTCTCTTCTCTGGATTTGCTCCAGTATGTTAATTTCTCTCTTGTACTGGGGAGCCCAGAACTGGATTCAGTACTCCTGTTAGTGCTGAGTAGAGGAGAAGGATCACCTCCCTTGACCTGTGGGCAACACTGTCTTCTACAGCTCTGGAAGACTTGTCCCCTTTTGCCACAAACATACATTGCTGGCTCATATTCAACCTGTTATCTAGCAGGATCCACAGGTCTTTCTCTGTAAAGCTGTTTTCCAGCTTGTTGGTCCCCAACGTGTACTAATGTACTGGGCTGTTTTTCCTCAGGTACATGACTTGGTGTTTCCCCTTGCTTAAATTCATGAGGTTCCTATTGGCCTGCTTCTCCATCCTGTTGAGGTCTTTCTGAATGACAGCACAACCACCTAGTGTATGAGCACTCCTCTCAGTTTTGTATCATGTGCAAAGTTTCTGAGGATTTGTGCTGTCCCATCAATGAAGATGTCTGGTATTATTGGCTCCAATACTGACCCTTGAGTGGAAAAAACTGTGGTTTTTTGGTCAGTTCTCCTCAGTTTACTCTGTACTGTTTTATACAACATTCATTGTAGCATTACACTCAACTGAAATGCCTTGCTATCATTAATCAGAAATTTCAGTATTAGACTTAGTGTTAAAATAAGGTCTAAGATAGACATATAAATTCTTGCATGTTTAGTAAATGTTGATCTGCTAGCCTCCCTTCACAACCCACCCCACAAATGACATTTTTTTTATGCCTAGCTGGTCGTTTTCATTAAAACTGGGAAATTAACTTTGATGTCATTGAATCTAGCCAGGCACATCTCCCTTGATAACTTATGGAGAAAAATGGACACTTCCAGGATGTGAATCATTTCATCCTGTATTACTTATCTAAAATAGATTATATCCACAAAAAACTACAAATGTCTGTTTTACTTCATTTTCTCTAAATAAAGCCTAAAGCAACAAACTCAGCTGTAGACTTCCATACTGAAGATGTCTTAAGGTTGATGAAATAAATCATGTACACTGAGGAAGCAAAGTGGTTACGCACACGGAAAAGATGATTATCTAAACCTCACTTCTCTAGTAAATCACATTAAGTCTTGGGCATTGTAATGTGTCTGTATGCCTTGCATTGCTAATATAAATACAATTCCTTATCTTAAAGTTTTCATGCCAGTTCCACCTCATCAGCCATAAGCTACTTGTTTCCATTTTTCAGATAAGTAGTCTCCTGACATTTATCTTTAGCCTACTCTTCAGATTTTGACCCTGACTTCTTCAGCCCCTGGTGATGACTGTCACCTTTTAGTTGGTAAATTTTCAGCATCATTAGCTTTGTTATGGAAAAGTAGTCAGCAAGTATTTACAGAGCTATCTTCTATGCTTTGATGCTTACAAAATATTTCAGTGCAGTAAGCTATCTCTACTCCATGGATATTGTCTTACAAATAGGTCACAATCATTTTATTGTGTTCTTATTATTTCCATTTAGTATTCCTGTTTATCTGTCAACAGAGAGTAAGAGACTCCTTTCTCTTTTCCTTAGACTCCTCTGTCATGTAAATTATCTTTGAAAGTATTGTTCTGTTACTGATGGCCACAAAGAGGGCCCAACCCAGTCTAGATGCCACAAAAAGCCTCTGAAACTCCACTCTGCCAAAATATTTCTGTAGAGTAGGAGGCAGCCTCCAAATATTTAGAAGGTCCTGCTTTTGTTCACTTTGTGATTTTAGAAAGACTTAGATGAGAATTAGATGCAGAAAAAATTGGAAATTTTCTAATGGAGGACAAAATAATTGTTATCATAGACTACTATTCATCTTGGACAAGTTTATCAATCTAAAAAAATTGGTTTTAGTCTGTTAAGTAGCAGATAACCTCCAGGTCTATCCTACTTCGAAACCTACTTAGAGTGGGTGACATTCCTGATCACTGATTAAAACAGACACCTGAATTAGAGATATCAAAACCATTGAGGGAGAAATTTAACCTTCCCAACCATATAATCACTTCTGTCCAGCAGTGCTGAATTAACAATGGGTGGACCGGTCTCATTTTCTGCCTACCACAAACTGAAAGCCCAAATGCTCATCTGGAGTTTCATGCTTGTTACGTAAATGGAACAGTCAATAAATGCATTGCTTTAAGGCCAAAGAGGCTTTCTGGCAGCTTTCCCACCGGTATTTTAAACATAATCAGCCACGATCTTTCCTTGTGCTCCATATGATGAAAATGTTCTCAATTATTCAAGCATATCCATTTTTTTTTTATTACCATGAACAAAAGTGTGCTCTTTCTATGTATCACCTGCATTTATCTCAGGGAGGTAATTCCTTCATGAACAGTGTAATTTCAAACCACATGCTCGATAAATATTTTTAGTCCGTTATTGAAATTCCAAACTATATTAATAATCCTGAAAGAAACTTTACGGAATCACAGAATCATAGAATGGTTTGGGTTGGAAGGGACCTTAAAGATCAAGTTCCAATCCCCCCTGCCATGGGCAGGGACACCTCTCACAAGAGCAAGCTGCTCAAGGCCCCATTCAATCTGGCCTTGAACACCTCCAGGGAGGGGGCAGCCACCACCTCCCTGGGCAAACTGTGGCAGTGCCTCACCACCCTCGTAGTGAAGAATTTCTTCCTAATATCCAATCTAAATCTACTCCATTCCAATTTAATATAATTTCCCCTCATCCTATCACTACATGCCTTTCTAAAAAGTCCCTTCTCAGCTTCCTTGTAGGCTCCTTCAGGTTCTGGAAGGCTGCTATAAGGTATCACTTCTCCAGGATTAACAAGCCTAACTCTCTCAGCCTGTCTTCACAGAGGAGGTGCTCATGCCCTCGTCATGGCCCTCTTCTGGACCCATTCCAACAGTTCCATGTCCTTCTTATGTTGGAGACTCCAGAACTGGAGACTATAGTCCAGGTGGGATCTCATGAAAGTGGAGTAGAGGAGCAGAATCACCTCCCTTGACCTGCTGGCCACACTCCTTTTGATGCAGCCCAGGATACAACTGGCCGCCTTGGCTACGAGTGCATGTTGGTGGCTCATGTTATGCTTCTCATCCACCAGTACCCCCAAGTCCTTCTCTACAGGGCTGCTCTCAGCTTTTATTTCTACCTCACTTTTGTGTTTCCCGAGGCCTCAGTTTTACCAGTAAACTGATGGAAATACTGTGCCATTAAGCAAAATCTTTGGAAAACAGCAACCTGAAGTCTCCACTATGTATCTGTATGAAAACCTAATTGCAAAGTCAATCACTGAGGTATAGTCCTCCCATCTCAACAATGATACTGATTCTTTCAAGATTCAATAGCTATCTCTTCCTTCTCCATCATCCTTAAATTCTGTACATAGAAAAACACAACAGACCCAGACTCCTCTGTAGCTCTTCTCAGAGAAATTAAGTCTGTAACTCTAAGCAAGAATAACTTAGAAGGTTAAATAACTCTTTTATATAGTGACTTCAGACTTCTGCCATAGCAAATGCATTGAAAACTAGTACATTTATTTAGAAGGATTATGTTTCAAGGATCTACTTGTTTTGGCAGTCACACGGAAAAATGCAAGTAAAAACAAAATAAAATTTCCATAGTTTATCTGAAAGAAGTGTATGCAAGTTTAGGGTGAGAAGTTGCTTGCTACTATTTTAGCAGTATAGTAAGGTTGTGCAACAATATCCTTGTACCATACCGTGCCTTCTACAGGTTTTTTGCGACAGTTTATTCCCAGCATACTTGCTGTTATCAACTCTGATTTTAAAATGTCAAGAAAAACATGTTAGATATCATGAAAGGGAACTTCTGTGATAACCATTTTGGACCTAGAAAAGCAAAATTCTGTGGATTTTTATTAGTAACTGATCTATATTTCTTACTCTTTTTTGAACATGGATTGTTTAAGGAAAGGAGTACTTCCATGGATATATTCAAAAATTCAGTATCTTCACCGAATTCTGCACTGAACTAGTGGAGCACTCATTTATCTTCTTCCTAAAGGAATTTTTTTAGGTACAGTCTAGCTTTTAGCTTGATCAAACCCTGGAGTGATCTAAAGCAAAAGTCCATTACAGAAATAGCAAAGTCTTGTGTTTAAGAGTAGTAGTGTACTTTATTAAGAAAGTAAACTTGGACCTGAAAATGAATTCAATCAAGGAATCTGAGTGAAGAAAATTTTGTTGCAAAACTGTATTTCTGTTTTTCTATACCTTTGTGTGTATTTATTTATGTCTCCATGACTCAAATTAGAATATCCACTGGGAAAGGAGACCTGTGTTCACAGTGCAAATGCATTTTGCTCCAGTTCCTGTGGTTCCCCAAGCATAGCACATCAGAACAAAATTTTAGGTCTTTCAGAATGACTCGACAAAATTTGTTTTGAAATAGGTCATTGTTTCACTGGCTGTGATGGTATACATGTTAGCACATGAAAGGACCTGATAACTAAAGTGTCTCTTATGGCCAAAGCCATGGTGTCTACTCCTAGTATCTTATTAGCTCTTCATTATGCCCTTCATCAATGTGTAGGAGAAAGAGAAGCCTCCAAGAGCCAAAAGAGCTTCTGTGGACATTTTGAACATCTTTATGAACACATGTCCTTGTTAGTGGCAGTGTCAAATTACAGCTTGTAACCTTTCACAGAAAGACATGAGGCTAAAATCTCTTTACACTGCTTACCACAGAAAGACCATCTCTTAATGCCCTGAACAGGAAATGATCAGGTACAAATTTACCATGGTTGGAAATCTTAATCTATGAATAATATACTTCCAGATTTATTGAGAAACCTTTGGGAGTAATTTCCTTTCCTTCTACAGGTTAAAAACATCCTGCTGTCAAGAACCTGGACATGATTTCAAATGGCTTCTGAAGGACTGTGGTCTCCATCAGCACAGTAAATCCTGTGCATATAAAGTGGACAAAAGCTGAATCTTTTTTTTTTTTTTTTTTTTCCCAGGTAATCTATGTTAATACACATATGCAATACAGGAAACTTTATCTATCAACCCACATCTAAAGAAGTGCTGTGCCAAAACGATGTCAAGAGTGAATACAGTATAAGAAAGAAATATAGACAGTGTTACAGAATCACACATTTTGTTTCCCTATGGAAGGGACTCGTGCAGGGACTGTTGGTGAATAACTGCAGCCTGTGGGAAGGACTCGTGTTGGAGAAGTTCATGGAGTCTGCTGTAGGAGTGTGCTGTGGGAGGAACACCATGCTGGAGCAGCAGCAGAGTGTGATGAGTCCTCCCCTGAGGAGGAAGGAATGGAAGAGACAATGTGTGATGAACTGACCCCAACCCCTATTCCCTGTGCTGCTGGGGAAGAGGGAGAGAAATGGGGAGTGGAGCCTGTGAAGAAGGGAGAGGTGGAGGGAAGGTTTTTAGATTTGTTTTTACTTCTCCTTATTCTATTCTGGTTTTATTGGTAATAAATTAGATTAATTTTATTCCTTTTTGAGGCTGTTTTGCCCATTACAGTAACTGGTGAGTGATCTCTCCCTGCCCTTATCTCTCCCACGAGCCTTTCACTGCATTTCTCTCCCCTGCCCAGCTGAGGAGGGCAGCCATAGAGCGGCTTTGGGGGCACCTGGCCTCCAGCCTGGGTCTGGAGAGTGGATGAATCCACCATGTATTCAAAGTTGGTGCGAACCCCTGGAGCATTAGTCTTTTCTGTTCTTCTCTTCACAGGGAATTTCTGTAGCTTGTCTCTGGTTTGTCCCTCTACCCCGGGTCCAAGAAGAAAAACAAGTTGTGAGGAACTGACTGAAACCCCCAATTCCCCCAGTCCCTGCCCCTCTCCGTGTCACAGTGGGGGAGAAGAAGGGTGCGAAATCATGACTAAAGTGAAGTCTGCTGAGAAGGGAGGGGTGGGGGAAGGTGCTTTAAGGTCTGGTTGAACTTCTCATTACCCGATTCTGGTGCAATAAATTAGAGAGTTTTCTTTCCTTTATTCTGTGCTGAGTCTGTTCTGCCCATGACGCTGATTTTGGAATGATCTCTCCCTGTCCTTATCTTGACTCTTGAGCCTCTCAATATATATTTTCTCCCCTATCCAGCTGAAGGGGCTGTTTTGCCCATGACAGTAATTGGCGAGTGATCTCTCCCTGCCCTTCTTTTTCCCACAAGCCTTTCACTGCATCTCTCTCCCCTGCCCAGCTGAGAAGGGCAGTGATAGAGTGGCTTTGGTGGGCATCTGGCCTCTAGCCAGGGTCAAACAACCACATGGGGAAAGACACGCTTATGAAAGACAGAAAAAAGGTAGAATCCTCTCTGTCATGGTAAGGGGAAGAGAATACCAAATATTGAAATGTGGAAGCCAAAGTGAACTCTTTGCTGTTAGATGAGGACCGAATTTCTGGAGGTTAAAGGTGATTTTTGGTGATCATCAGAAAGAAAAAAATGACCAGAGGGATGGAAGAGAAGTGAAGGAGCTCATTATTGTCAGAAGGGAGTGGTGATTGTTATTTTTCTGGCAAGAACACATGAAGATTCTAGACATTTCAGTGGTAAAAATATTTCTGGATTTACTTGATAAGCATCAATGAATGTGTCCACCCTAGTTATCTCAGAAAAGGGGAAGTAATATTAATTGCAGGATGTGATAGGAGGAAACAAGAAGAAAACGGGTGCCTGTCAAGTGCAGGAAGTTTATGACTCGGTCACAAATAGAACTCGATTTCTGTACACAAAGCCACTCCTTCCTTTCTCCTTCTCTTACAAAAAATGGCATTAAGATAGATTTGCATGCTACAAATTTTAACACATATGCTGTGAATCCAGAAGGATCCCACCATCTTCTTTGAATGTCCTCAGAAACAAGTATAGAGAAAAATGAGCAATCTAGGGTTATTTGCAAGTAGAAAGATGGACCCATGTACGCTGCCTGGGGATGAGGGCTATCAGCCTTGGATTCTTACCATACTGCACTATACCGCTTTGTGCCTTAGCAGGATGATACTTGCAGTTCAGTGCTATATGGGTGACAACTTGCAAGGTTGGATCTCCACATGCTCAGGGAAGTTTGAGGTGCAGATGCATGAGAGAGGTTTTTGTTGCTGAAACACGGATGTCTGCTGCCAACTTTGCTGTAGTGTATTTGAGACATATGCATGGTACTGACAGGTATTGCACAGCACTTGTGGGAGACTACCCTTCTGGAGTGTCAGATGGAGGCTAGATAGGACATCCTGCAGTTCTTAAAACCACATCCCTACTGTTTCAAGCCTTGTGACTTTACTTGCCCAGGCTCAGCTATGTTTCAAAATTCTGGGGACTTCTCTGCATATCTGCATGGCTTCTAAAATGCACTAAATACCGAAGTTTGGGCAGCTGAATGTACCCCACTGTCTGATTCAGCCACTTTCCCTCAGATGGCGAACTCAGTTAACTCAACTTCAGTGCTTGGCACTGTCTTGAGATGCTGTAAGATATTCTAACTTAACATTAGCTACTGCTTCAGAAAGTTTGGTCTTCCCATTGGTATTTTGTCCTACCTGACAGTCTTGGGTGGCTGTCTCAGCTATACCAGGACATGTAAGGCATTTAGTCCATCTTAGAACTCAATCCTAATTCAGTGAAGATGAAATTCAGACACTTCAATTCATAGCTGATGTCTTTTCTCAGCCTTAGAAAAGGGTGAACCACAACTAGAGGTGCCCATATCTCTCCAGTGACTAAAAGTAAGCCTATGGCAGGATTCAAATACATACATCTACTTGTCACTTGACCTGTACGTCCTGACTCTTGTTCTAATCACTGGCAATAAGATTCAGTTGTTTATAGACTTCTAGAGATATTAGAAATACCTTTGAATGCTGCAGATCTTCATGCGGGCCTTGTTGTTTGTTTAGATTTATAAATTACATCAAGAGTCATGCAACCTAATGGATCTAAAATATGTCTCTCAGAACCACAAGAAAATCAAGCAGTTTCTTTTGTCATTTGTTCCTCAGATGCTTTACTTCGTCAGATCTTGAACAAACAAGGCTTTTCAAGACCTCATCTCAGACTGGATGCAGCTCAGATGCTTCCTTTAATTTCCCTGAGTACTGCATTGTGTTTAAAGGTAGAATTTAGCTGGTGCTGTAGGAAAAGACAACAACCTGTTGTTATGGTACAAGACCCAAAAAGAATACTTCACTTGGAGCCCTAGCATGTTGGATAGACACTGTGTGTTGCAGTTTGGTGTAGCTGCACTGCTTCAGTGGCTCTTGTAAGCTGCAGTTACAGCTTTCTGCAAGCCCCATATTTTGAAAACATTGGTACAGTCAAGGCCAAATTTGAGACTAAGCCTATCAGAGCTGGTCATAGCACCTCTGTGAATCACATATAGGAGAAAAAAAAACTGCTGGCAGGTGCACTTTGCCACCGGAGCAGGAGTGAGAAGATGTAACAAGCTGCACAGACTCCAAGGCCAGGCCTGCAGGAGGGGGGCGGGATGAAGAATGTGAAGAGAAAGTTTCCCCTGCAGCTCGTGGTGGAGTCCATGGTGAAACGGGTGTCCCCCCGAAGCCCATGGATGAGGACGGGGAGCAGAGACAACTATGCCCTGTGAAGATTGATCCACGCCTCAGCAGGTTTGCCAAGGGACTTGTGACTTTGCGGGGGACCAGGCCGGGGGATCTGGACCC
>VZTU01009191.1:11613-85443 GCA_013400835.1 Zapornia atra
GGAAGTAGAAGTGATAATATCTGGGGGAAGAAAAGCAGCTTGTTGGGAATCACCGGAACCCCACTGCCCATTCCCTGCCCCTCCCCGCGCCATGTTGGGGGGGGAAGAAGGGAGTAAAATCGTGATGAGTTTTAAGTTTGCTAAGAAGGGAGGGGTGGGGGGAAGGTGCTTTAAGACCTGGCCGCTTCTTATCTCGTTCCGGTTCACGGGGTGTAGTAGTCGTAGTAAGTAGTAATAAATCACTTTGTCTTTCCTTTATTCTGTGCTGCGTCTGTTTTGCCCATTGCACTAATTGGAGAGTGATCCCTCTGTCCTTATCTCAAGTCTTAAGCCTCCCAATATCTATTTTCTCCCCCTTTTTGGCTGAAGGGGGGAGTGAGCGAGCGGCTTGGTGGGTATTTGGCCTTTGGTTAGGGCCAAAACCACCACACTGTGACTTCATTAAAGTACCTTAGAATAATGTGGTAAGGTTACAGCATCCTAACAGCACAGCTGTAACCATGTTAGACTTATGAAAAAGCATTGCCAGGTGCCATGTAAGTACCTTAATGAAGGAGTATTGCTATAGGGTGACTTCTAGTTCATACTCTATGTGTCAACCTGGACTGTTCATCCATTCACAGGTTTCTCATATCTTTTTCCTTTATGTTTGTCTTGGTATTGGCATTAAAGGAAATAACTTCCAAAGGGAAATAAATACTACCCCAGATAGGTTCTAGGTATAGAATGAAGTTGTTACTAACACTGCAGTTAGAGTTTAGCTCTTCTATATTTACCTTTAACAAAACCATTAAATATGCCTTCTTTGTTTGTGAGATCTCAGAATTATATAGAAAAGCTTTCTTCCTTGGGATTCTTTTTGTGTGGGTTTTGGTTTTGGTTTTGTACTTGGACCTGAGCAGTAGCCAGTGATGGCTGTTTTTCTCTATATGTGTACGTGTGTTTGTGAGCCCGATGCCATATTTGAAGTCTTTCACCTCATGCTTGTCTGACAGCTGACCAAGTACTGCAAGTGTCTGTCACAGACAGATTTTCACTGCAGTTCACAGCTAACATAACAGAGGGAGAGGGGAGGGGAAAGACAGTTCACAAAATGTATGAGGAAACGTGTCGGGAAGATGCAGGGATCTCTGAGCAGACAGAGTGTCTTTTGTCTCTCTGGCAGAATGACTCCCTGGCTCAAAGCCCACAGCAAAGCGAATAACAGAGCAGATTCATTATGCCCTAATGCTACTACATGGCAGTACATCTGGGAATTAAATTATAGACAAAGGTGGGCTCTCTATTATTTTTTGTAATCTCAAGGAGTTGCCATTGTCTCACCGTTAAATAACTCTTTTGTATTCACTAGATCTGAACACAAAGCCCCAAATTACCTTACTCATAATAAATTACTCTTGTCTTGCAAATGTTTCCTCATCTTAGTTTTCACTCCTTTTCTAAAAGAGCAAGGACCTATTATTGATCAGAGTTAGACAAAACAGATGGTATTCTTCTTTTTTATATCAGAGAATAACATAACCATATTTAGGTATGAATGGTGAGATTATTTTTTAACAAAGTTTTCATATGTTAAAGTCTGATGCCTGGTCCAAACTAATCATATAGATGTCCTGCAGTGATGAGGCTGAAAAAGACACCGATGGAGCACGATTTAACCCACTTGTATAACTAAAGACAAGACGCTTTGCCTTCTGGAAATGCTTACACTGCTTCATTGATTGTAGAGATCTCTGACCTAGACATCTGTATTAGAGTTCTGTAAGGTAAAGGATCTCAATTTCTTCTGAGCACTCAATAATTTTTATTTTTTGATGAAGATTTTGTTTATTCTTATTTATTTTTTTCTTATTTTTTTCTTGGTAAAGCCAGATGTAATTTTACTTTTTTAATTATTATTTTCTGAGAAATTAAGTAAAACTTTTAACAAAGTAATATAAGAATCCTTAAACAAAGAAAAAAAGAAAAATCCACTCCCAACCCATGTCAAATATTCACATTATTTTTAGAGTTATTTCCAGGTGGCATTTTACACTTTTATTATTTTACTAATTACGTTCTTTGCTTTGGTAGTTGAACATCCTTGTGTCATTCAATTGCAATGTAGTAGTCCATGCTTCATCTTAGGAAGCAACGGCTCTGCTCAGAAGTATTTTATTGTTTCAGTAAGAAAAATCTACATGAGGTTTGATAAGTCAAGGGGAAGTCATTTGGTGTTAGACTTCTTCCAGATGAGCAATTTCTTAAACATGCAGCTAAACCTCAGGAATTAACATTGATTCTGTATCAATTCACATAGCACTTGGGATTCTTGCAGGTACACAAATTTCTCTTAGAGGATACTGTTGACACCCCAGATTGAGCCTGGAAAGAAGAGTCTGGAGAAAGCACCAGGAATTTAGTTGGTAGAATTGTGAGCTATATGATGTCTCTGTTTGCAGTATTTTTCTCTTCTCAAACAGTTAGTTTGGGTTCAGAAGCATAAGTATTTCCTAATGTAGATAATAAGCAGTAATTTTCAGATTTTGAGTTTTCATAGTAAGCCCAGGAGAAAGGCATGGCACATGAAAACAGTAATCGCACAAATACAAGCCTAAATCTTGCCAAATAAATTAAGATGTCACACATTTAATGTGTAAGAAAGACAAGGTAACCAGATTTTTAAATTGAAGGGCTAATGTTAAGACCTTACCTCTGTATGCTCTGAGGGTTTATCTGTTGTGTGTGTATATATTTACAGATGCACGCATGCATAAGCACTCTGTCCTTCTCTCAGTTCGTACATACCGCTATGTGTATATACATATACATAGGTAACTGTGGCACATAGTCATAGAAACATGGAATTTTTTGGGTTGGAAGGGATCTCAAAGTCCATGGGCAGGGACACCATCCTCTAGACCAGGTGGTCAAAGCCCATCTAACCTTAAATGCTTCCAGGGAGGGGCCCTCTACACCTCTTCTGGGCAACTTGTGCCGGTGTCTTACCATCCATGACCTGTTCTCTAGGTCTAAGACAGGTTGATGACTCTCTCAGCCTCCAAACTGGACAACTGTATTAAAATTGCTGGTTGAGGATGGTCTCTGAACTTCGCTGATACTTGAACCATGCTTGGACTTTATTTGGAAAAGATGTATTCTGTTACAGCACAGAGTGAATCAATAGAATCTACAGAGCTGTTAATTTCAGCTTGTTGACTCCATCTCTACTGGCTGTAGCAGGACCCTAGGTACCTAACTTGAACAAAGACACCTCTGTATACTTGCTCAGGGGCAGGTAAGCTGAATTCCACCTTTGTGCTCTGAAAGCAACTTTGGAAGTTAAAACTCACAGCTAAATTGATTTGCTCAGGCAGACAAGCAAAGAGTTTTCTAAATGTCTCTTTTTCTTCCATATCTTATTTTTTAAAAATATCTTTAATGTGCCATGTGAATGCTGTCTAACAATAGAAAAATTTATAGGACAGTAGAGAAACTCCCAAAACAAAAGTGCTTTTTCACTCCTAGTGGAACTCATCATGCACCAGTGAAATCCGTCATTCGTTTTGGTACACATAGAATAACAGCCATCCCAGCCATCTCCGCCATCACCTGAATCACCATCCCCGGATGTGTTTAAAAGGCAGGTAGACAAGGTGCTTGTGGTTATGGTTTAGTAGAGGACAGGTACGGTTGGATTTGATGATCTTAAAGGTCTTTTCCAACCTAGTGATTCTGTGATTCTCACTGAACTATAAATCAACATGTAATTGGGGCCATATGCTGACTGCACATTATAGGTATCTAACCTGGACATTGTAAGCTTAATGGTTTATAATCTAAACAACTTTTAGACCACTTAATAATTTCTGACTATCTGTTAGGTTTTCTCAGTATAGGTGTTGCTAGTTTAGTACACACATTATAAGCAAGAACTTTGCAAATTGCAGCATGTCCAGCAGGCCATGAAGCTGACTGGAGACTGGAGTTAAAGACCTAAGTGAAGATGCTGAGGGAGCCACATTTGTTCAGCTTGGAGAAGGCCAGCAAGGTATATCTAATCTATATTTCAGCAGGGGCTGTAGAGAAGTCAGATACAGTTTCTTCCAAGAGATGCACAGCAAAAAATACATAAGGAAATAGTTCTGGGTTGTAAATCAAGGTGGAATTAAGAGCTGTCCTGATTCATGGTTCTTACACTGTAAGAAGCTTCTGAGAAAGAAAAAAAATAGGAGTTTCATCAGCATTAATACTGGAGAATACAGGAGTTTCCCACACTGATAGGAATGAAAATGTTCAGTAATGGCAGAAATATGTTGGTCATGTATCTTGAGGAAACCAGATCACCACAACAATCATGGAGACCACAGGGATTAATACAAATGATTGGAGTCTTTCTGCCTTTTTTCCTTCCCCCACGTTTCCCTACAACTATCTTGAGGATGGGAAGATTCTCTTGCAGTCTAGAGATGCTCATGGAGGATGACAGGTATTGCTTATTCCGTTTTCTTTCTTTTTATTTATTTTTTTATTTAGATCATACCTGCTTCAATAATCGCTAGATTTCTCCTCAACATCCTCTCCTCTCTATTTTTCTGCCTTGCTCGCTGCCAGACTGAAATAGCTTTAGTCTTACAGGATAACCTATTTAGTGGTGCCTGTTAGTGGCACACATATGGTCCCTGATGGAAACCTCAGATTTACATTCTTGAAAATTTCCATACAATGCTAACTTTTCCAAGCTGTCCCCACCTCTGTTCTATGTAAATGTATGTCCTAAATCTTGTCATTTCCAGATCAATGGAGCAAATGACTTACTGAAAATCCTATTCTGCCAGTTGTTAAAGTGTGCAGCTGACTTAAAACAGAGAAGTTGATTTTCTGGGGACGTCTCAAACCTTAATGTTAAATATTCCTTGCTGTGTCAGTTGACATTTTCTGTGACTGTAGGCAATTAATACAAGTTTCCCAAATGACAGACATTTTCTCTTGGTAATTTTTCTTTTTTTTTTTTTTTTTGTCTCAGAAACTATTTCACATGGGAAGACTATGACAGGTTGCTATTGTGAGTCTGCTGCAATGCTTCCAGGTATTCAGAATATTGTTTGCATTGCTAAGTGCTGTGAGGAAAAAATATCAAAGCTAAGGGATTATGCTCTGCTGCAGCTGATTAAACAGCTCCTTCAGTTTGCAGAGTTATGACAAATGGAAACCTCTTACACACAAAACCTGAGTTATCCAGGTTGTCTGTTAATGAAACAGATGTCAGTTTGCTTGAGTGCCAGGCTTCCTTTTTTTTCCCTGTGTTTCAAATCTTTGAATTTCTGCCTGAGCAACAGTTAGGAGTGCGCTCCTTCATAACACTTGTCTATGTGATAAGAAAGTTCCTTAATTTGTCTCTTCTGGAATTAAAAAGGGGGTCAAATGAAAGAAAAAAATATGTTGGAAGAGTTGGATTTCGTTCCTTTGTCCTGGTTTTCATCTTATTCATAATTACTCCATTGGAAATGTAATTATAAAGCAGTTCAAGAGAGGGTAGAATTCATCTGACCTAACTTAATCTTCTCACTTTAACAATCTAATCTAATGGGTTGTGTAGGTAGTTGGAGAGAGACAGACAGCTATAAGAGATGTCTCTGAAAAGTAGGATAAAGCATTCTTTGCAAGAAATTCGCTTTATCAGGTGATAATGGAGGGATTAGATTGGATCAGATCCTTAATGTTTAGAACTCTAGAGTTAGGCAAATAGCTTGAATTTTCTTCAGTAGTTTAGAAACACGGAAAAAAGGCATTGCAGATTCTCTGAGAATTACATTGTGGTGAAAAGGTGGAAGCACCTGTGTAAAAGCAGTGTCTTTCTTGAACTTTCTTAAGTGGTGTAAAGGCAAATAACATTGAGAGAAAAATAAGATTACGGGAGTGCAGCTATTCCAGTAGGGAACTGGATTTACATACAAGGATATTCAAAGGGGAAATATTTCTTGTTAATTGGTTAATAGACAATAGAAAATAAAGGCTAACTGGAAGATGATATCTTATAGCTAAATTATAACTGTGCTATAGTTATAGAGTATAGTAGGCATAAGTAACTTTTTCTTTTTAAATTTGGAAATGTGTTCTTATTACAGATATTTTCTATTCTGCCACAAGGACTAAACTTCCCTATGTCAATTATATAACTCTCTTAAATCAAGACTGTCTCAATCTCAGTGATACATTTATAACAACCAGGGTAGTGTTCGTTCACATATGTGTGGTTGCAAGAATGCATGTTGCCATTGTGAGCAAGTATTTTTATACTTACAAAAAGCAGCTGAAAGGAAAGGGGACATAGAGCTAGCACAGATTACTCTGCAGTCAGCATTTGCTATATTCCTTCCTGAGGTGGTTTTCCTCTAGTTTGGTTTGTTGAGACTAGAGAGACTGTTTTCCTAATTCAGCTTCTCTAGGCCAGTAGGATGAGTGTTTGACAGTCAGCTTTAACCTTTTTCTTGTGCAGAAGAGAAAGAGGATTAATTTAGCACCCCTGATTTAAGGATTATGTCTGTGTGAGGGGTGCAAGTGTGTCTAATAGGTCCTGGAGGAATGGCATCCTGGCCCCAGTGTGTCCTGCTGATGCTCTCATTTAGTGAGGGAATTGTGAATGGGTTGCATTGGACATACTAACAGGTGTTTGTCTTGTATGGTGCTTCTGAGTCAGGAAAAAGGGGCCATGTGAGAGAATCATAGAATCATAGAATCGTAGGGGTTGGAAGGGACCTCAAGAGATCATCGGGTCCAACCCCCCTGCCAAAGCAGCTCCCTAGGACATATCACTCAGATAGGTGTCCAGACGGGTCTTGAATATCTCCAGAGAAGGAGACTCCACCACCTCCCTGGGCAGCCTATTCCAGTGCTCTGTCACCCTCACTGTGAAAAAGTTCTTCCGCATGTTGGTGCGGAACTTCCTGTGCTCCAACTTGCAGCCGTTGCCCCTTGTCCTATCCCCACAGACCACCAAAAAGGGGCTGGCCGATTCCCCCTGCATCCCCTGCTTAAGATAATTATAGATTTTAATTAGGTCCCCCCTAAGTCTTCTCTTCTCAAGGCTGAAGAGTCCCAACTTACTCAGCCTATCCTCATAGGGGAGATGCTCCAGGCCCCTAATCATCTTCGTAGCCCTTCTTTGGACTCTCTCCAGGAGATCCCTGTCCTTTTTAAACCAAGGAGCCCAGAACTGGACACAATACTCCAGGTGGGGCCTGACCAGGGCAGAGTAGAGGGGGAGGATCACTTCCTTTGACCTGCTGGCTACACTCCTCCGGATGCACCCCAGGATCCCATTGGCTTTCCTAGCCACCATGGCACACTGCTGGCTCATGGCCAACCTGTCATCTACCAGGACCCCCAGGTCCTTCTCCACTGAGCTCTTCTCCAGGAGGTCATCCCCCAGCCTGTACTGATACAAATGGTTGTTCCTTCCCAGGTGCAAGACTTTACACTTGCTTTTGTTGAATACTGAAGGGAAAAGGCAAAGAAGGGATTTGCCATCTCCAGCTCTGACTGAACCACAGTCATCTCTTTGCCAAGGGCCTGGTTCCCCCCTCCCCTCCACCTTCCTTCTTCAAGCCTTAATAACTGTTCATTTATTTCACAAAATCATGTTCTGACAAGCTAACTAGCAAAATGTCTACAGCTGCTCCACTGCTATCAACTTATTTGACGTTACTTTTGTAACATTGGTAGGATCCCACAGAAGACCATACATTTGACCATTGGGAAGTCACTGAATTCCCAGGCATGTTATTTACCACTTATCACTTTTTTTTTTTAAGTGATAGAAAGAAAGCAGGAGGTCCATTATCCCTGCTTTTAAAAAAGAGGATTTTTCCCAAAGTATGATGGAAATAATGGCATATTCACAGACACTCATGGACTGACCCAGCACTCCACCAGACCAAGGTTGGATGAGTGAATGGCTGCACTCCTCTTTTGCAGCTGCTCTTTGATATCAGTGGGAATAGACCCCAAACAATAATACTAACAAAGAATATAAGAAGGAGTTGTTCTGTTGGTATAAGTGTCACTTCTAGAAGTAGGGTTGTATGACACATTTGCATATATTTAGATAGATAGACGCTCTTGTCACCTCTGGTCAGGTCTGTGCTTCCTTTGCAGATAACAGAGAAAAACAGGGGCTTGAAAGGAGAGAAATCAATCTAAAATGGAACTAAAATAGGTGAGATGTCCATATTCTTCTTCATTGGTTTTAGCCACTATCAAGACTATCACAGGTGAAGATGTCAACACTGTGGAAATAAGAGCTTGCCCATACATATGCATTTAGAGCAATCTGAGATGCCTCAGCATGTGAAACACCCATGGCATGGGTCTGACAGGGAAGGGAGACATGCAAGAGAGCCTTCTGAAGCAGCAGCTGGATGCTAAACAGAATACCATATACATGATATTATATGTATATGTTTAATCCTGTCCTATTTTTCCACTGGTAACAACAGTAACTTGGTCATCTTGCTCAGATGTACATACTACATTGGAGATATTCAAATCTAAAATGACCGGTGATGAATACTTTCTTTAAAGTTAGATGACCTAATCTCATCCTTACAAGTATAAATTCAAGAGAATAATTAAAGACACTATTCAAGAAACTAATTGACTATATGTCAATATATACTGAAAGTAACTATTAGCAAAGGTTCTTTGTTCTTCTTTAGTCTAAAACTGAGGCAGGAATTGTTATTCTTCTGTGTAAGTGCTCTGTTAAATTCTTTGGTCCACAATAAAGCAGTCATGGATAATATTCACACTGATTTTCTCATATTGGTTCTGAATGCAAAAGGCTGTAATGGTTAATTCTCTTTAGGTTGACATGGTAGGTAGTCTCTTATAGGTATAAACTCATTTGGTAATACAATCAAATGCCCTTGACTGGAGTTGTAACAGATTAGCTGACCCAACATTACCAAAGCCACATCAAATCTTTACAAGAGTTTGTGTCATCTATTCATTAACTGCTTAGTCTGCTGTTGCAAATGTGAGGACAGTTTCTACACGAGATTCATTTGGGGTACAGTGTACAGCTCATTAGAGTTCCTCTGAAATTTTCAAATTACATAGAATGGAACAAAATCTTTATATCTATTCCAAAGACAAGAAACCTTGCTCCCTGGTGCTACAGCTGCTACCCAAAGGGGAAAATAAATATCTAGTATCTATCTAATTTTCAGACAACTGAATTCCAACTTTAAGTTCTAGGACTAGCAGAGAAATGCTGGTCTCACTCATTTCCATAGCCTTATCTTCTGTAGTGAGAACTTAGCAGCATAAGTCAATGGGTTCTGAAACTGGGTGTCTGTACTAATAGCCCTGCTGAGCTACCTAGTAAAAGCCTGGCACAAGCTTGGAAGATATTGCAGTAACCACTATCAGCAACGCTACCCAACATTTGTTCTCATAATCCAGCACAATCTTTATAGTTCAAGTAATATCTGGGACTGATTTCCTATCACTGTCCTGGATCTTAGTGGCCTATTGAACTTGAAGGGTTGGATTTCATCAAATTAGTCCTAGATCATGAAATGTGTCCACTTGTATAATAGGATAAATAGGACAAATATAGACAATACAGAGTGAGAGTTTGCTTACATTTGTAAAGAAAAAAACTATGAAACCATTTAGGAATCTCCAGAATTAAAGCATGTGTCATACAAATGAGACAAAGTGCTGCAAAATCGAATTTTGAACACCTCTCAAATATCCTTATCAACATTAAGCTGATCATTCTTTCATGCATATGTGTACATTAAACACTTTAACCTGACTTTCATTTATACCAAGGTTTCTTTCATCTGCTGTGACAGCCTACAGGAAACTTCAGATGTGAATAAATGTATTGCTGCTATCTTATCTAACGTGTTCACATTGCCAAGATAACACTCATAGATGGAAAGATTTTATGTATGTGGGAATCTGACTCTGTATTTTAAGCTGATTCACGTGTAAATTTTTTAGTATGAAACAGTTTAAAACTTGACCCTTTCCCGAGTCCCCTTATCCAAAGTCCAGAGTGTCATCTGGTAGACCTCACCTTTGAATAAGAGCTTTCTCTTCATCTTTTTCTGATTCTTGCTTTGCCTTACTGTTCTATTTCTGGTTTAGTTAAAGAGAGTAAAAATTCTTGCTGGCAGCTGATCTAGACTATTAACTTTCATAACTGGTCAGTGCCATCAGATTCAGATTTCAGTTTTCCTATTGTAGATTTTAGCAGCTTGGTTAGCTGTCCGCTGCTTTATATCCTCTGCTCCAGCACATCAGATCATTCATAGAATCATAAAATGGTTTGGGTTAGAAGGGACCTTTAAAGACCATCTAATCTAACTCCCTCCTCCTGCAATGAGTAAGGACATCTTCAACTGGATCAAGTTGCTCACAGCCCCATCCAACCTGACCTTGATTGTTTCCAGGTACGGGGAATCTACCATGTGAGGGTGGTGAGACACTGGCACAGGCTGCCCAGGGAAGCTGTGACTGCCCCTGGATCATGGGAAGGGTTCAAGGCAAGGTTGGATGGGGCTTTGGGTATCCTTGGCTAGTGCCCTCCACTAGACCAACTCCCTCCAACAGGGGATTGGACCTAGATGGGCTTTGAGGTCCCATCCAACCCAAACCAGTCTGTGAGTCTATGTCTTTGGGCAAACTGTGGCAGTGTTTTGCCACCCCATCATTAAAAAAAAAAAAATTTAAAAAATTTATTCATTATACAAGTCTGAATCTACCCTCTTTTAGTTTAAAATCATTAGCTCTTGTCCTGTTGCTACAGGTCCTCCTACAAAATGTGTCCTTATCTTTCTTATAAGACCTTGTTAAGTTTCTATAGGAATTCAAAAATCTTGTGCTTTTGGAAATAATGTTGTTGTACTTCTGCTGCTCTTTTCACTATATATAAAAGAACACCGAGGAGCTTACACCAATTAAGGAGTACTTGAGAAAAACAAACACACAAACTTACTTTTGCATTGTCTTCAATAATTAGAAGATAAAGCATGCTTGTCTGCCTAAGGGTTAGCATTCTTTGCACCTTCTTCCTTTATTTCCCACCTTAAGAGAATATGAGACACGCAAAACAAATAATACAAAGGCTAAAATGAACTACTGAAGGGGGTTTGTGTGCTTTGGTGGTTTTAACTAAAGTTGAATATACAAGCTGATATTTTCAGTATCTTTTGCTGTATTTCTATCTGCAGTATCTATTACTGTATTTCAGTATGTATTACTGAAAATTCTGTGTCTAAACTCCTAGGACCTGTTGAATTTCTTAGCCCAGCATGCATAAGTAGTTCAACTGTCTGCAGAACAAGTGCTTCAAATTGCTTACACTGTGTATTTCGCTGAATCTATAAAAACTAGCCATGTAATCAGGTTTCCCCCTAAGGAATTAGATCCCCAAATACAGATATCTAATCTCTTAAAAGAAACTAGTTCTCATTCGCTTAGTGTACCAAATGTCTTATGAGATATAATGATAAACTTTTACCTTTAGCTAACTGATTGAATTTTTGGTTAATAATTATTGAGCAAAAGCCACGTTCCTCAGTTACTTGTCAAACCGGTTGTTGATTTCAATTCAGTACTATTTGGAGAGCTGCTTACTGAATAAAGAAAACTTCCATACTAGCACAAATTTCCAGCATTATTGGCTAATTAAGGCTTTGTCTACGCTGGCAGCTGGGGACTTTAGGCAATCTCACGCCCATATGCACTAACCATTTACATTGTAAATCTTTTGGCTAGGTCTTAAGTGACAGTCTTGCCTGATGCTGCAAAAAATGTTGGCACGAGGCTGATCTGACCCCTTCATACAATGTGCCTTGAAATTATCTGGGCATACAATCTGTAAGCACTGTAAATCGATCTGCTGCGATTCCACTAGTCCCCGTTTTTGACTTCTTGCAGTTCTTGCAAATCCTTTCTTTTTGCCACCTATAAGTACAATCTCAGGGAAAGACAGACAATTAGCAATTGATTGCTAAAAAAGCTGTTTCATATGGTATAAGGGAAACTGTGATTCACCTTAGCTCTTAGTCAGGTAATATGAAGCATCAGGTACATGGATTACACTTCTTGGGAGAGGGAGAGAGTCATGTTCACTGCAGGTAACTCAAAGGTGGTCATCAATATTAGATTAAATCTTCTTTGTACCACTTCATGGTGACAATGTTACAAGGTAGCTCTTGGTGGATAAATAACACTTAACAGGATAAAATAAAATTTACCCTGCAAACTTTTTTTATGCATGGATTTTTTCCAAGCCTTACTTATTGCAAAGATTTGACTTTTGTTTCATGAGCACCTAAGTACGAATTGAACTTCTGACTGAACTGCATGTGCAGTACATATTGAAGAAAAAAGACCAGTACTCTTGAAAACACAAGGAATGCTAGTTTCTTAGACCGCTCAGAAAGCACTCAGTTTTTATTGAGTCCAAAACAGGGCACTTGTTTTGCCACTCTTGGCATTTTATTCAGTGGCTGACAGTAATTTCAGCCATTAATCCCTACAGTTCTTCTCTTTTTACTTTTTCCTCCAAACTTTCTGCATTTGCTACCATCATGCCTACTACTTATTCTTCTGATTGAAAGTATGTTTGATGATTTATATCTGCCACCTTGACTCCTTTGAGTTCCACAGCATACCACATACTTATGTAGTACTATCCTGCCTAAATCCTGCCCAAATTAGAACTCGATCTTAGATTTTTTGCATAAAGTCTCTCTTTTCTTAGGCAGAAATAAACATGTTCACACTGGAGGAGGTAGATATTTACATTAAGAGAACAGCATCTCCTTAGGGAGAGAATGAAATTCTAGCTGAGAAAGGGAAGCGTGAGAGGGATTGCCATACTGAGAGATTTGTGGGTCTTGGAAGACAGCAAGTTACCCGTAAGCCAGCAGTGTGCCCAGGTATCCAGGAGGACCAAGCTGCATCAAGCTGCATCAAGCTGCGTCAAGCATGGCCAACCGGTCCAGGGAGGGGATTGTCCCACTCTGCACTGCACTGGGACTGCCTCACCTCAAGTCCTGGGAGCAGTTTTGGGCACCACAGTACAAAAGGGACACAAAACTGTTGGAGAGTGTTCAAAGGACAGCACTGAGGATGGGGAAGGGTTTGTCGGGGAAGTCTTACAAGAGGCTGAAGTCCCTCAGTTTGTTCAGCCTGGAGAAGAGAAGGCTGAGGTGAGACCTCATTGCTGTATATTACCACTCTGATAGTGGCTTCCTGACGAGGGGGGTTGAAGGAGCAGGTGCTGATCTCCTTTCTTTGGTGACCCATGATGGAACTCAAGGGAAGGGTGTGAAGCTGTGACAGGGGAGGTTTAGGTTGGATGTCAGGAAGAGGTTCTGTACTGAGAAGGGAGTCAGGCACTATCACAGGCTCCCCAGGGAAGTGGTCACAGCAACGAGCTGAGCTGAGGTCAAGATACGTCTGGACGATGCACTCAGTGCCATGCTCTGACTTGGCTGGGCTTGTGTGGAGCCAGGAGTTGGACTTGATGGTCCTCATGGGTCCCTTCCAGCTCAGGAGATTCTGTGATTGTACAGTGCTTTGATGAGGAGACTGCATTTTCCTCTGCAGAGACTGCATTGTGCTCAGAAAATGTATGCTGAAACACACTGGTAGAGAAATTGCCTGACAGCCTGGGAATCGTATACCTGGGAACTAAGCCTTAAACTGCAACTGGGGTAGCCAGAAGCCAGAGACATCCTGAGATACCATCAATAAACACAAGAAACTTTAACAGCATTTGCCTTGCCTTGCGTTGCTTTGCCTTGCCTTGCCTTGCCTTCCCTTTCTCTCCCTTCTCAATCTTTCTATGAATTCATAGGTCCTCACCTATGGGTGACAGGTCAACTCCCCTCAGGGACAACTGGTCAACTCCCCCCTCTGTGATATGTATTATCTTTGAAGTGAGACTACCTGTTATCTTATTGTTCCCCTTATGGGTCCACTTTGGGGTCAGGTCAGTTTGTCCTCCCTCCTCTAGAATGGCTTGATCCCCCGCAGGTTTGATTTCCCCTCTCCTTTGGGATAGCTTGTCACCTTCTGAAATCTCATTCACCTGACATCAGCATTATATATCCATATAAGGCATCTATCATAAGTATATCAGCTGTTATATTGTTGATAAATTGCTTTACTAATGATGTTTGTAACCTGTAATAGTATTTACTTACTTGGTCTCTGTTGTTATTGGTTGTTGCAATAAAGTTGGTTGCCACTGCTATTAACTGCTGCCAAATTATTAGTTGCTACTATATTGTTGCTTGTGGATAGAACTTGTAATAATGATATATTTTATATTTTTTTCACTCTCTTAATCATTGTTATACCTACTAGTAGTGATTTTAGAATCATAGAATCTTTAAGGATGGAAAAGACCTCTAAAATCATCAAGTCCAACCATCTGTCCAACACCACCATATCAGCTAAACCGTGTCCTTCAAGTGCCACATCTACATGTTTTTTTGAAATCCTCCAGGGACGGTGACTCCACCACCTCTCTGGGCAGCCTGTTCCAATGCCTGACCACTCAGTGAATAAGTTTTTTCTAATACCCAATTTAAACCTCCCCTGACACACTTGAGACTATTTTGTGGTAGTATACTTTCTAGTGGCAATTATTTGTGGTCATCTGTAATAAAGTAGAACAATTTGGAGAATACAAGCCTCTGTGCTCTTGTTTATTACAAAATCCTATGAATCCATGGTCATCATCTCTACACACCTGCGGGCAGGGTAATCCTTTAGGAGATGACAGGATGACTATGTGCCAAAGAGTGAAAAGAATTTTTCTCCCTTAATTCAGACTCTTCAACACTGAACAAGACAGTGTCAGGACAGATTCCACACAATTTCAGGAGTTCATTGTTATTTCTTTATAACACAATGAAACACAATAAAAGCGGGCAGCCGTGAATTTTCTGCTACACCCAAAGTCACTTGCCCATCACCATGTTGTCTCTTGAATATCTTCATGGAAGGAGACATTCTCCAAGTCAGAGTTCCTGAAGTACCTGGTGACAAAGATGAGGTGCTGAATGGTTGAAATATTTGAAACATTTTTCTTGCATCCACCAAAAGATCAATGACAATTGACTTTATAAGACTTCTGGTATTAAAACATTTGAGAACCACTGGTCTCTCCAGGAACATGAGCAACATGCCTCCATCAGTGTGCAGCTAGCTGCTGGAATTATTCATCACAGTAGGTCAGTGTGACCTCATCGTGTGTCTCTGGCAAGTCAGTAGACAAAGCAGCATAAACTGCAGCAGAGTTGTAAAGTGCAATACTAGAAATCTTCCAGGGCTGGAAGAATTGCTTCTGGTGACCACAAGTCAGGTCATCTTAAAAAGTTTGTAAGGAAACACCACAGGTTTCTGAGAGAGTACTTCAAATTTCAAGTTCATACCTGTCTGAGGTAGACAAGATGCAGAAACGGGCAAGATTAACACAGTGGGTAGACTCATCTCTGAAAGAAAAAAACTATCTTGAATTCCCTGAAGTTTAATCACCTGAAGAATTCCTGTAAAACTCTCTCACACAGGACATATAATTAATATATCAGAGTGTAACTTTATTGAATGACTAATAACAACATGTATGGAAATATAGGAAGGGATTGTCTTAATCTTGGTTGTGTAAATTGGCTGTGGATGTTCATTCTGAAATGCTCCAGTCAAAGATATCATCTGACTTGCTGGAACTGAATACAAAAATCTGAATTTTTCTAGATTTTGCTCCTGTAAGGAAAGGTAAAATACATGTAGGATACTGAATAGGCAGGCAATCTGCACATGAATCTCATGGTATTGGGACATTTCTTCACAGTTTCCATCAATTCAAGGTTTCCCAGTGCTCCAGCTAATGGGTCAGCTTGTAAATGATATAGGGCATGATCCTACACATTGTAGCCCAATGCAAAGCCTATTGTTTAAACTGTTAGCACAGGCCATAGCTGGGTGTCAGGCTGATCAACACTCCTTAGACAATTACAGAACCATCCACAACTAATAGCTTAGGATCCAGCCATACTGTCTGGAGTGTAACCGCAGTAGCTGCACCCAATGACTTGTCCTCAGGGTCAGAAGACAGGCCTGGTAATGTTTATATCTCTTGTCTAGATGTAGTCCCATTTGTAGAGTGAAATGACTATACGCAGTTGCTTATATGATGCATAACCTAACAGCGTAGTAAATTTGGGCTATGTATATCACATCGTAGATTTAAACACTAAGAGAGGATATATGTACGTTAGTAGCAGTTAGTAGCAGCAGGGTAAATGAATAGTTCATGATAGGTTTATTACCCACAGGTTGAATATTACTACTGCAAACCATGCCAAAAAGTTGAATAATTGCAGTCTCCCACAATGGCCACAACTATGCCTGAATTCACTATGGTGGAAATTGTGGAAAGGCTTGAGGTGAAAATAAGACTGAATGTTGGTTTATGGTTTGTTATCAGCTATGAGACAACTAAAGGCAGGGAAAAGTTCCTTGAGCTTTTTCCTAGGATGAGTGGTCTGTCACAGCACAAGAGTCTAAATGCGTTTCATGTCTTCTAAGCTCGGCTTCCATGGCTAGATTTCCTACTTTGCAGCCTAATGGTATGTTGTGGCTCTATGAGCAAGTCACCTTGTTGCACCATGGACCACAAGCTGAAAGTCATATGAGAGTAGGGCACCAGTATCTTAGCCAAAAAGCAGTAATTTCAAAGCTTAGTCAAGGAGGCTTTGTGGATGTATCGCATGTTCTCTGCTTCTTCAATTCAAAGGAACAGCATCCTTAATATACCTTTTCTCTTGAATGTACACAAGGTACTTCATTGGAAGTAATTAGCTCAGAGGAAATCGTATAGAAATGATAAGATCGTGAGACTGCAATCAAGTGCACATAATCTAAACAAAAGGTCTGTTTGTTGTATTTGTTGAATCATGAGCACTCAGCATTTACCTTTTGCATGCTTTGTAGCTTTAATCTTGCAATTTAGCAAGACAAAGGAATAATACAAATATTTGCATTCGTGAAGAGTTACTGGTATTTAATATTCAGAGTAACCATAAAGATAGAAACCCTGCATAAAGTTCATGTGCCATATGCATTCATAACATTCATAGTGAAGGATGAATCATCTTTTAGGACTGCTCCCAGTCCTCAGCTTGCTATCTATCTCTAATGTGGCAAAACTACATCACTGCACAACCAGCTGCCAATAACACACTGATATTTTGGTTGTATTCCCAAAAAGCTGGGAAGGGTTGTATTCCCAAAAAGCTTCCCAAAAACCTGGGAGGGGACACAGCTGGGACAGCTGGCCCAGACTGGTCAAAGGGATATTCTAAACCACATGACATCATGCCCATTACATAAATGGGAGGTTGGTAGGGAGGCAGCATGGCTCAGAAACTAGCTGAACATCAGCTACAGGTAGTGAGCAATTGTGTTGTTCATTGCTTGGTTTTATTATTGCTGTTGCTGTTATTGTTATTCCTTTTCTTTAGGTCAACCCATGAGTTTTGATTTTCTTTTCGATCACCCTCTTGTGACAAGGCTGAGTAGCGAGCAAACACCTGTGTGGCTGTTTTAGCTGCTGGCCAGGTTATACCTTGGTTATACTATATAAAGCACAGTGAAGCTTCATTCCAAATGAAGTGGTTAGCTCATCTGTATTTTAAAAGAGGAGACACACAGAGAAAGAAATTCATTTGCAACCTAGAAATAAGTAAAAAAATTCTAATGTAGTTGTTCAGCTGCAGTTACAAAAAATATTTGCAGAGGTTTTCCATTGAACAATTATTTAAAAATAGAATGTGTTGTTTTAATAATCACATTCACCAGTATTCAAGTGGTCTCTTTTTCCTTGGAAAAAGTCATTTGCCCTACAGTTTAAAAACTATGTTTTCATAACAGAAATGTCCTATCACAGAACCTGGGACATTGAGGCAAGATGATTCCTTACTCAACATATGATGTGGGTTTTGACACCATATTTCCTCTTGTGAGGATAATTTTTTTTATGGAAGTCAAAGAAACTAGAATGTTGCACAGGATAACCTTAACCTTTATAGTAATAGCTCCACATGCTCTATTTGCACAATTGCCATGTGTGAGTTTGTTCACCTGAAAAAGGTCTCTTCTACGACATCTCAGAGATGATTTACAACCAGTTTTCCTGGTAGTGGGTGGTAGTGGTGATAGTAATCTCTTATTTGCATTTCCTTCCCGATGAACAGGAAGATGAAGCAAGGATGACAAAATCTGAACCTGAGCCATTTCAAATGAATCTTCAGGGTAGCTAGAGTATCCTTTTCTTTTTCTTTTTTTTCCGCTCAAGTTTTTGTTGCTGTAGAAGGCTGAAATATTTGATCTTTTCTTATTCTAATTCAGCCTGTTCTCTAATGTAAAGTGATACAAAACTCTGCTCCAAAATGGATAGATATGACCTTTCCATGATGAGCTTAGACTTTATCCCATAATCAAGGTACATGTTTTCCTGTTGCTCAGCTTCCTCCTATTTTAGAGGTGATACAACACATGGGTATTTATAAGCCATATCATCTGTGACAATGTTTCAGAAAACTCCTGACTGCTCACAGTATTAAAATATTACTCCTGTGATATCGACTGGCTAGCGAAATCATTAATTTCCTTTAGCTGGCACTGAACGCACTGAATGATGATTATACAATATGTGACCTTTTCAATGGTTATAAATATTATACATGCTCTTACAGAAGTTGGTTTCAACACTGTGTCAAAATATTTACTCACTTATTGTGGATTTGGGCTTATAATGAGCTAAAGGATCCTGCCTCATTCATCCAAAGTAATTGAAGGCATAATTGACTGAAAGCAATTTCTACCAGCCACCTGCATGAAGGAGCATTTGTTAAAATTGCCTTTTCCCTGTAAGCAATTATCAGATTTGCTACTGACAGTATCACATAGAGCTTCATTAACCAACAGCTCTTGAATCCTGCAAAACTGAATGTGCTTAATTATAATCCCAGCCTACCATGCTTATTATTGCAAATGCATCCTGACCATAAAGATTAAATTTATTAATTGCAACTTTATGGCTGAACGATGCAATAGCTGAGCTAGATTTTTCTAGTTTCTGTTTGGCATGAAGATTGTGTGGTTTGAAGGGGAAACACTACAATTATTGATAGCTGAAGGGAGTTTTTGTCACCTTTCTAATAATATCTCTAAAATCTGAGGTTTGATGTGCTGGTTGATGTGTTAACACAACTTTGTGTTGCAGCAGTCACTACAAAATGATATTTTTGTGGGCAGTGGAACTACTGAAGCTACTGGAAGATTGAGACATCTATATTTCAGTGGCTACACGTAGGTGTGGATTAGGTGTTCAAATCACATTGCAGTCAACAGAGCTCAGCCAATACACGGAGATCTACATCTGTTTAGCTGACCAAGTGTCTAAACAACTCCAGGATTATCATTGCCTTTTTCTTGTTAAGGGCAAAAATTTCCATTTCTGTTCTCTATCTAGTCAGTAATTTTAATGTCATTTTAGAAGTTTAATACCTGCAATGAATTTGATGCCACTAAGCAAAGCAGTGCTAGGAAATAATCCTGAGCACTGGCATCTGATTGCTGTATTTACCTAGGTCCTGGCCTGCTGTTGGCTGGGGATAATCTGCATTCTCAAACAATTCCTGGACATGATCTGAGAGTTACCGTGGACCAAAGACCATTACTAAGAGTCTCTTTGGATGTGGCTGCCTGGTTGTGGAAGTTAAAAAATTTTGATAGTATGTCACGGCTTGATGATGTTCTTGTGCCTATTGGCACAGTGTTAAGTATAGCTATGGCCAGTGAAAGTCCTCTTTTTTATCAAATATAGTGGGTTGAAGAGTGGTTTAAGTGTTATAATGGTAAACAATGACTGCCAAAGATAGATGTACAAGTGAAAAGTGACTAGATATCATGATGACATTTAAGTCAAGCTAAAAATACATTAGCTGAAACAAGCATTACTTGGTTAAACTAACCTGAAATCACATTAGTAAAATATAGGTTGCAAACTCCACTGTGTGTTTAAACAGAAGTTATCATGGCTGCTTCTTAAAGGTCATACCTGAGGTGCTTCAGCCACACTCCTGTACTGGGACTTGAGCATTTGCTTTCTGTTACATCCACAGATGGCAATGGCATGCCAGGAGACCTCTCATTGTTTGAAGGTTACCTAGGTAAGCTAAACATTGTCCGCTCCTATTCTGCCACTGTGAGACCATTTACCACAATCTGCCATGTTCATGCTCTGAAAGAGGAAGTCTGCATCTCATTGTGTGCTCAGATGAGGTGTGGCTCCTGAATCCTGCCTAGAAAATGTATGGGACAATGCTCGTGGATCCAAGCCCAAACAGCTTTAGGGACCATTCTAACACTTCAACAATGTAGACAAATTCCAGTGCAAAGTCATGTTTTCCAGCACTACTGGATGTGCAGCTTTTGAGAATGGAAGCACAGAGCAGCTAGCCTTTCACTAACCCTCTGCACATGACATGTAGTTTCAGTACAGTACAACATATTGGGGAGGTTTAGATTGGATATTAGTTAAAACTTCTTCCCAGGGAGGGTTGTTAGGTGTTGGAATGAGCTCCCCAGGAAAGAGGTGGTAGTCTCCACCCCTGGAAGTATTTAAAAAATTATTAGATGTGGTGCTGAGGGACATTGTTTAGTAGTGGATGGAAGGTTAGAGTGATAGTTGGATTTGATGATCTAAAGGGTCCCTTCCAAGCAAGAGAATTCTATGATTCTATGTAATTCCCCACTGAGGTGGGACAGTACCATCATGTAGGTAGAGCTCTGAACCAAAATGTTTGCTAAAGGTTTTACAGTTTTAGGAACTTACCTTTGGTCTGAGGACTTGTAGTGAATCATCTTACACTGTATCAGAATTTTCAACCTAGAAAAGAGTCTTTTAAGGAGATATTTAAATTCTCTCCGTTTATGTCCAGGCCACAATGACACTCCAGCAGGAGATGCGTGAGGTAACTCAAAACCTGAAGTCACAGAATCACAGAATTGTAGCAGTTGGAAGGCACCTCAAGAGATCATTAAGTCCAAACCCCCTGCCAAAGCAGGTTCCCTAGAATAGGTCACACAGATAGGCATAAAGTCCTAAAGGTAAACTTTCAAATGCTCAAGTTAACAGATCAGTGGCAGGAAGCACCAAAGAGCATGTACTTGCTGCCTCAAGTTGGCTCCAGTCTGATGATGATTTATTAGATGCCATTCCATGCTGTATATAAGACCTTCCTTGCTTTGCTTTGCAGATCATTCATTGGATTCAACAACCCTATCTTTCAAGTAATATGGTTTTGAAGTTGAATCAGAAACTCTCTTACAGTTGAGATTTTACTTGATTTCTTTTTCCTTTGGTTACTGATTGAAAGGAAAAAGAAAAGCTCTGGACCAATGTAAAGAACAGATACAGACACAGGGAAATAGCTAAAGTCAGTGTCTCAGTATCAAATGGAAACTAGGAATGAGTGGTGTCACCCCATCGACCTTTCAGTATCTTCATCAGCAGAATAGCGCAATTAAGTATGCCCTCAGGAAGAGGCTGGCCATGTCCCACATTTGAGATATTTATAAACATTAAGAAGATCCCCTATTAGCCTTCTTTTCTCAAGGCTGAACAGCCCCTGTTCTTTCTGGGTATAATTTACCATTGTCAAGAGAGAGGTCATGTATTCAGCTCTGTGTTTCCATTTTTCAGCTTGCTTTTTATTTTTAGGCATATCTTAATCTTAATTCAAGCAAGACAATCCATGGGATTTAAATTTTGATGTATGTGAAGAGTTTAATCATAAGGTGCTGGTTTCCAAAGTGGTGTGTGAAGGTTAAAGAGATTTACTTTGGTTCATAAAGATCTTTATAAAACATATTGTAATCATGAAATATTCAGCATAGCCTAAGCCACCTAAGCCACTGTCACCTTAGGGTTCTTCCTTAATGTATTTGCAGAGCTTCTCACTATTTGTCTGGGTTTTCCTGCTTGTTGCGTGAGCATGTTGTCTCAAAGGTACCATTCATGAACTCTTTAAAGGAGATATTGTTTCATTCTTCCCACACACCCATAATTCATCACTAATGCCTTTGGAAACTATTACCACATAACCCCTATTGCCATTACTTACCACATAAACAAGGCTTCCTATGGAGTCTCAGGCATGTGATGCAGAAGTAATAGCCTATTACGTTACAATATTGCCATGAAAAGAAAATTGGATCCCCTTAAAATTTTCTCACGTCAAAAATATGAATTAAATAGATAAAATATGAGCTTCACAAGATTTTATGGAGTCATATCTGTGTAACATGTTTATGTTTCTGGTTTTGATACTGCAGATTAAGATGAAACAACAGTGGTAACTGACTCTTACTGCCAGTTTGTGTGTGTAGAAAGCGTAGACACCATCAAAACCATAGACATAGCAGATAAAAGAGGTGGAATAAAATTACTTAGATTGGAGAAGGACACAGCAACAGAATTTACACCTAAAGTATTATTGTTGCAGTCCTATAGAAATAGATGTCTACATCTGAAGTAGTTACCCGATTTCTCATCGAAGTGAATGAGAAGGTGGCATTTTAAAGATATGATTCATACTGGAGATTTTAGTATTTGCTGTCAGATGAGATGAAGTCTGGAAACACCTATTTCCTCTTTTCTCTGCAGTAGGGAGACTAAGAGGCTTTTTCCTAAATTGAGTTCTTCATTTAGACTCCCTTTAGAGTCAGAGAGAGAAACCTTCTGGTTGCAATACCTCTTATCCTAACTGGATGTCTAATAACGGTGGGATACTTTGTGTTATAAGTAGGTATTTCTTTCCATGGACTACAAACAGACCATGCAGTTTTCAAACATCATAAATTGGACTGTCAACATCTAAACCTTGTGGAAGTGAATCTGACCATCTATGCCATCTCCTAAGGATAGCTTGAAGACTAGACTCGCCCATCTTCGATGTCACAAGCCTTTGTGTGTGGCCACAGTCACGTCTAGACCTGATGGACTCATTGTCAGAAAAATAGTCATGCTCACAAAAGTTGTGTGGGATGTGAGGTGCACCCTGTTAACAGCATCTCTGGTGGGTGCTCTTTCAGGGTATGTCAATAGCATTTGTCCCAAAGGAGAGGAGACAATAGCCATACATTCCTTATTTGTTTTCTTCTACCATGGAAGCTATCTACAATGTCTCCAAAGCTGTTCACTACTTTTATAAAGGAGAGTTTACCTAGGAGGAAAACAGCATCGCTGCCAGAGGAATCCCAGTCATATAGACAGAGAGAAGAGTTCCTTGAGAGTACCCCTGCTGAGAAGTACCTGGGGGTTCTCAGAGAGTGGTAAGGTGCTGAAACAGACTGCCCAGAGAGACGGTGGGTGCTCCATCCCTGGAGGTGTTCAAGGCCAGGTTGGATTGGGCCCTGGGCAACCTTGTGTAGCTCTAGGCCTAGAGGTTGGTTGCCCTGCCTGTGTCAGGGGGGTTGGAACTCTGTGATCCTCGGGGTCCCTTCCAACCCAGACCATTCTATAATTCTGTGATTCTATGGAAGAAGGCACTATGTGAAAGAACACCACAGAATACTGTGCAAGCAGAGACATTTCTATTTAAATATATAATATTAAATAATTAAATATGTAATAAAGAAATAGTTAATAAAGAAATATTTCTTTGGGTGCACTGATTTTTTCTTTGTATTTCTCTGTCCAGTTTTACAAAATATGTCTGGAAGACTGAAGAGTTCCAGCTAAAGGGGACTGAGAAAACTGATTTTACCAGGTCTAAAGTGAATAATTCAGATCTCTTGAACCCCTACCCAGTAGCAATAAAGCTTCTCTGATGCCTGTTTTTAGACCATCTAAATATTTTTCTAAACTGAGATAAGTACCTTTTCAATGAAAAGAAACATCTAAGTCCACATGCAATGATCCATGATTTGTCTTAAAGAGAAATGTCAAACTGCTGTAGAAGCCATTTTCAGTGAATTCTTTTACTACTCAGTACTTAATTAGAAAGGTAAGTCAAGTCTTCAAGCAGTATCAGTCTCTAACCATGTAAGGCTATATCATACACCCCACTGTGCATGCACACATACAAATGCAGATGTTCATGAACACTTGCATTCACTTGAAACAGCGTGTTTTCAACTGTTAGTGATTTCTCTAAGACTGCTGTGGCATCTTAAATCTTTTCCTATGCCTTGTAGCAGAGCTGATTTGAGAAGTCTTAGGTAAAATTGTATTTTGTGACTGTGACAGAAGTGTGAAGGGTTTTATGGAGCTAGATGTGATTATGAGTCAGAAGGATCAGTGGGGTTCTGGATGATGATGTGGATTTGAAGGAAGCTCCAGGGATGTGAAGAGGCATTTGGCGATGAGACCAGGAAGGAGCAATGAAGATTTGAAGAGCAGTGAACAATTTCAGGAAGTTACTCTTGGGAAAAAAATACCTTTCCCCCTTTCTTACCTTTCATTAACCTCCCCTTGACAGCTAACCAGACCATGAGGTTGCAGTGGGACTGAAGCATGTTCTTCCACTGGGAGTTCCTTTCCACCAAAAAGCACCTTCCATCTCACATATTCTCTTATAGAACTGTTGGATCATAGAATGGCTTCTTTTGGAAGAGACTTTAAAGACCACCTAGTTCCAAGTTCCCTTGCCATGGGGCACTTTTCACTAGATCAAGTTGCCAAAGCCCCATCCAACCTGATCTTGGACAATTCCAGGGATACAGGGGCAGTACTGTTTTACCCTCACTGTAAAACATCTTACTCTACCCTCTTACAGGTTAAAACGATTGTCCCTTGTTCTTTCACTACAGGCCTTCTCTGGGACTCTCTCTGGCTTTCTTATAAAAGGTCCCATAAAAAGGGACCTGTGGACTTGCTCCACAAGCTCCATGTGTTTCCTGTACTGGGGGACCCAGAACTGGATGCAGTACTCCAGGTGGGGTCTCATGAGAGAAAAGCAGAGGGGGAGAATCATGTCCTCGGACCTGCTGGACACCCTTCCCATGATGCAGCTCAGGATACAGTTGGCCATGATTGACTTCCTGGGACTCCTGGGCTCCCATCACTCCAGGGAAGAATGAGAAGAAGAGTATGTGTCCGGTCCTGTCTTAGGGCAACAGAATGGGAGAGACAGGATATAGGCAGAGCCTGGAGCAGGCCTGGAAAGCTGGCCCTGTGAGATGAGAAGGCATGGGAAAGACAATGGCAGCTGAGAGGAACTCTTGCCCCTTCTGCACTACTGTCCACCACTCAGAAGCAGATTTGTCTCAGTGGCAGGGGCAGCAAGGCAGTTTGTGTTGAGCTGTGCAGGCTGGAGATATAGGTTAGCATTTCAGATGGTGGACATTGCTCAAATAACCAGTCACTGTAACCCCTACTACAGGAAAGGTAGTACAACTAGTTGTTGTTCCAGCAGACCACTTTCTGAAGTAAATCCTACTGTGCCAGATATAACAGTGACTTCTCAAGAATTCTGTTAGGATAAAATACTAGCCATTGAAATGTGTCTCCAGTCACTTGATCTACTATAATGCAGCAGAAAGAGAAAGAGACATTCGGCTCAGAGTTCAGCTGCTATTTTTTTACTCCATAATCTCTACTTCCAAGCAGTGCAAGAGGCTGAAAACCTGCTTAGACCAAATAAACTGGAAAATTTACCACAGCTTGGCTGTTGTTCACTAGTATAAATGTGATCACTTTGTTCAATTGCATAATAATAATTAAAAAAACCCAAAAAAAACCCATGAAGTTTCACTGTATTCAGGATCACAGCCTGGAACTGAGGGCACACATTGCTCCATACTTCTGGTCTGGCCTGGTCAATTAAGTGAGCTCAGCCCTGTGACTGTCCTCTGAGGTGAATCTTGCCAACAATAAGCAAAGGGGAAAGATGGTTGTTAGATTTTTTCCCATTGTGCCTCAAAGTGTAAGATCTGGAAAACTTAGAATGCAGAATAACAGGAGACACAGTCAGAAGGTCACTCCTGTAGCTCAGTCACACTTAAAAAAAAACCAGAAAAATACAACATTTTGGCACTATTGCATTTCTGATTCTTTTAAATGGAGGAAGCCAAGCTTGTAGACCTGGTAAATCACATACCAAAACATTCACGTGCCCAGGTTTGCATCATAGGATGAAGCTATGGATGTGTAGCCAGATACAATTTGGTAGTGGTGGGTTCAACAGCTCTCACCAGCTGATTGACATTGAAAACTGAAGTGGTGGAAGCAGAACTGAAATTAACAGCTAAAATAATAAACAAACCCAAACAAAGATAAGTGATCCAGTGCAGAATGACCTATTCATTATAGTCTGTTTCATACTAAAGGTTTCAATTATTATTTTTTAAAATTTTTATTCAAATTCTGCCAAAGTCATCAACAAATAGTCATTTCTCTCTTCCTGAAAAATTCAGAGGCTAAGGCCTCTAACGCACAGACAGCCTGGACAGAGGGCTTGAAAAAACATGAGGTTTTCAAACTCTTCCAAGGCACTTTTAGGACACTAAAAATAATATCCAAGAAAGCTCTGAGATTGACTCATTCTTAGTTATCCATTACTCAAGGAATGCTGGGCTAAACGCAACTGTGTAGAATAAGAAAATGCGTATATGAAGTGTACACATACTTTGTTTTATGGCACACCATTGTGCTTAATTCTCCATTCACTAAACCACACTGTAAAAAATAAATTGACATAAAATTAAATATATGCTGGAAAGAAGCAGGAAGTTCCTCTTGACTGACAGCAGCTTGCAATGCCAGGCCTTGTTCTATATTCATACTTACAAAATGCAGATTATATTTCTCTCATGCTGGCAAGCCAATAACTAAGCTTCACTGCTTTTGGCATTCACTAGATTTTTGTCATACCTCCCTAATATGCCTTAAGGGTACTTGTTGATACCAAGAATTGAAACAAAGCTTATGCTTCTGGTTGCCAAGTCACTTCAGCCAGATGGAAACATAAATCTGGAGCCAGAAAATATTACTGTTATTTGAATTTGGGTTGTACAATGGTGGCTTTGTCTTTACCATGTAAATGTTTCTTATAATCGAAAAATCTTAGCATAGGAAAAGATGTATCTCATTAAGGCTTCCATTTTTGCTGTCCTAACAAGCTGGCTTAAATATGTTGCAAGGTCTATAATCTAGTTCTGGTACATAAATGTCCTGTGTTTCTTTATGGAATTTACTTCCTCTTCAGATGGGGAAGGAATAACAATGACTAATGGTTTAAGATGAAGCCAGGCAAATCACAACAGAGACAAATCACAATGCACAGGTATTTGACAGAGAAGACTGGACATCCCGGGTAGTTCATTGTGATGCCTTTAATCAAGACTGGATGTCATTCTGGAAGATATATTTTCATGCAAGTTGAGAGATTTTTTAGGATAACACAGTTGTATCTGGGCAGCATATAATTGTTATGCTGCACAAAAGATGTTAGCAGTTGTAACAATATTGGTTGGTTTATAAATCTATGAAATTCTAAGTAAATAGCAAAGGTCTTAATTTGCTGTGATTATGCCCAAAACACCTTTAAAATAGCAGTACAGTTTGTATTTTTGTACAAATAAAATTTTTCTTCATAATTTGAGAAGATTCAGTGATGTGAAATAGAGAGCAAAGTATCACTGCAACACTAAATTTCTTCAGTAAAAGTAGGTGTTATCCTGTTTGAAATATAAAGAACTGAGGTACTCTTCTGAGCATCAACACTCTTTTTTAAAAATTTATTCTTGAGCCTGAAAATGAAAATTATCTTCAAAAGATAGCAATTAAACTAGCCAACATTTTTATCTAATGAAAGCTACCTGTATTTTACAGAGGTTTTCTGAGATCACACAGTGTCATCTGAAGATGATGAAGCCTTTAGCAGCTTTACATCACTGTAGACAATGCAGCCCCATCCTGTTATAGCAGAAACTTTGTATTATCTCCAGGAGACACTAATCCAATTGAGATGACACTTCCAACCATCTTGACTTTAGAACGATAGAATCATAGAATATCCTAAATTGGAAGGGACCCATAAGGATCATCGAGTCCAACTCCTGGCTCCACACAGGGCCAGCCAAGTCAAAGCATGGGACTGAGGGCATCATCCACACACTTCTTGACCTCAGCCAAGTTTGGTGGTATAACCAGTTCCCCAGGGAGCCTGTTTAGTTACTGCCTCAGCTGTTCTACAACAAACAGCAGCAAAATAATCCAGCTCATGAAATTTTACCCAAATGGTTGCACAGGCCAAACTTCTGTGAAAGACTCTAGAGCAGTGATTTTTCAAGAGAAATTTTCTTCAAATGTGGAACTGACCCCACAAAAAATGAAGGCTCCACAGTATAGGAGCCTTCTGATTTAAACTTTGCATTTTTATCTTCTGTTCAGTCCAGAAAGGCTGGAGAGGAGAAGCATCGATTGCCAAAAAAAACATAAGTGAAAAGGTGAGTGTTGAGCAGAAATCGGTGATGCTTTTACATTTTACCTCATACCAAATGACAGCAGAACCAGAGTCTTGCCTTAATGCACGTGCAGCCAAAGGGGTGGCTGTGCTGCTTGGGACGTGAGCTCGGTGGCTTAAGTGAAGCACTGGATCCCCAGAGCTGCCTGACTCATGGGCCAGCTCTCTCTCTGGGCTGCCCGAACACCTGCATCCCACCGGCTGGTGTCCGAGCCAGGAGCCAGATGGTCTGAGAGTCTGGAAACACGAGGACCGACACTTCCAGGGCAATCTGCATACACACAGACTTTCCAGGGCTGATCCAGAGCTGCAAGTCCTCCAGCCTGTGCAGCCCTGATGGAGCCTGGCCAGTGGCACCATTAAAAGGCACTGCTGTTACAGACCAGATTGTCCCTTACTGTCAGCAGCTGTCAGGGTACCTAGGGAGTGTATTTTGCTTCAGGATCACAAGTGTATAGACATTGCTGAAAGAAGGCAGTATGTAATTTTTTTTTGTCCTTTTTTTTTTTTTTTTTAAACCGATATATCAGCATTTCGCGTTGTCTCTCCTCACGCAGGGTAAATTTCCCCTTTGTCAAAAATCCCTCTTGCCCAACACTCACGAATGACCGTGTTCTTGAAAAACACCGTGCCTGGGATCGCTGCAGGATTTACCGGAGATTGCAGGCACCATCTAGTGGCACCGGGATGAGTTTACAAGGAACTGAGAAACCCTGGCTCATTTGCAGCCGATAAACTGAGTCACAAAGAGCAGAGGTGTCAGAGCCTTCCTTTGGTGTTTCTTTCCATCACACCTTATCAAAAGATACTTGCCACATGGAAAACAAGCTTGCATGCTGCATAGAGCAATCCCTGGGATCTCACCACCCCCCGACCACTCTATTGCCTATTCTCAAACTCAGCAGAGGTAGTTTTACTCCATTCTCCCAGATGCTGGTGGCAAATCCTTCAGAGCAGGACTTAGATAATGCAGAGAATTCAGCAGGAGAGGTCTCAAGCCACAGGAAGTGTTCTGCTCAATTACTTCTCCCTCCCACAAGTCTTCAATAATTCCTGTTTTACTTCAGAAGAAATGTTAGCATTGGTGGCAAGACACATCTTTGGGCATAGAGGTCAGTTGTGGTCTGCACCTTCCCCTCAGACAGTAGCCTGAATGACCAAACGTTTGTACTTTTTTAACTTCTACCCCACAGACATGTGGTTTTCCCTGTCTTACCAGAGACTCACCTTCCAGAAAAATGTGTCTTTCCTCTCAAGGAGTCCTATTTTGACACTATGTAGGATGTCCCATCTCTCTAACCTGTAATGGTGCTAAAATGATGCAGGCCTGAAACAGGGTATACTGCAGTGATGGATGAGGCATGTGGGAGCAAAAGACTTGGGTTATAGAATAACGAGTTCGATATCTCACCATTAAGGACTAAACAAGAGTCTGCACAACACAGATGACTGAATCCCAGAATCCCAGACTGGTTTGGGTTGGAAAGCTCCACAAAGTCCACCTAATTCCAACACCCTGCCATGGGCAGGGACACCCTCCACTAGCCCAGGGTGCCCAAAGCCCCATCCAACCTGGCCTTGAACCCTGCCAGGGATTCAGGGGCAGACACAGCTTCTCTGATCTCCCTGTGCCAGGGCATCACTGCCCTCAGAGGGAAAGATTTTTTCCTTATATGTAATCTAAACCTGTCCTCGTTTAGTTCACAGCCATTCTCCCTTGCCCTGTCACTCTCTGCCCTTGTAACTAGCCTCTATCCAGCTTCCCTGTAGCCCCTTTAAGTACTGGAAGGTGCTGTCAGGTTTCCCCTGAGCCTTCTCTTCTCCAACAAGCTCCAATCTCTCAGCCTGTCTTCACAGGAGAGGTGCTCCAGCCCTATAATCATCTTTGTAGCCCTCCTCTGGACTCGCTCCTACGACTCAGTATATTTCTTGCACTTGAGAACTAAGAGCTGGAGGCAGTACTGCAGGTGGGGTCTCACCACAGCAGAGGGGCAGAATCACCTCCCTTGACCTGCTGGTCATGCTGGTTTTGATGCAGCCCAGGACACGGTTGGCTTTCTGGGCTGCAAAAACACATTGATGGCTCATGTTGAACTTCTCATCAATTAACAACCCTAAGTCTGTCTCCTCAAGGCTGCTTTCAATCCATTTTCTTCTCACCCTGTATTGATATCAAGGGTTGCCCTGACCCATGTGCAGGACATTGCACTTGGCCTTGCTGAACTTCATGGGATTGTTCACATGGGCCCAACTCTCAAGCCTGTCCAGGTCCCCCTGAAAAGCCTCCTTCCCTCCAGCATGTGACCATCACAGTTTAATATCTTTGTTGGTGACATGGAGAATAGTTGAGTGCACCCTCAGCAAGTTTTCCAGCTGCATCACAGAGCTTGGTAAGGGCCTACAAGAAATCTGGAGAGGGACAGTTTACAAGGTCATGTAGCGATATGCTGAAGGGGAATGCATTTAAACTGAAAGAGGGTAGGTTTAGATTAGACATTAAGAAGAAATTCTTCCCTGGGAGGGTGGTGAGGCCCTGGCACAGGGTGCCCAGAGAAGCTGTGGCTGCCCCTGAATCCCTGGTGGGGTTCAAGGCGAAGTTGAATGGGGCTTTGAGTACTCTGGGCTAGTAGAGAGTGTTTCTGCCTATGGCAGGAGGATTGGATCTAGATGAGTTTTAAAGACCCTTCCCACCCAAACCAGTCTGTGATTCTATGATTCTATGGAATATGTTAAGGACATAGGCGGTCCTTTTTTTTTTTCATATAAAATAGAGGAGGAAGATCCCTTGCTTGCCTGCTAAATGCAAAAGAAGTATTAGGACTTGTCCAAAATATGAAAATATGTTTAAAAAAATAAATAAAATCTGTCCATATCACTGTCACATAATTACAACAGCACTTACATGACAGGATTAAGTTAATTAAACAACTACTGGTATATATTTCTGAAGGGTTGCATTTGACCTAACCTACAGGAAACCTTACCATTCTTCTTGTCCAATCATCCATATCTGATAGATTGGTCTTGTTCAGTAAGAAATTCATTTTAGCTAGCTAAATCTAAGCAGCAGTCTAAAAATCATTTAAAAAGCAGCCAAGGTGCCCTTTAATGTACTGAGTTGCACATATTCTTTGACGATATAAGATTGGCCAAATGGCATCTCTTAAGTTTCTTGAAACTCTTCCGGGGTGAAAAAGCAGCTCTTGGAGCATAAACAACAACATGAGTAACAATAATTAATGATCGTGGTCTCTAAGCTCAGCTGGAAGTGTGAACTGGGGGCTCACACCGAGGCAAAATGTGTGTGAAGCAGCAGCTCCTGCCTTCTGCTGAGTTACAAAACCGGCTTGAGCCAAGGAATAAAAGGAGGTTGAAGGCGTAAGGGCGGACTGATTGTAGAAGAGGAAGGGAAGGGACACAAGAAAGCATTTAGTGACAGGAATGGAAGGGCAGTTCAGAGTCTGTAAGGTCAGTAATATTCCTATATGATATATTTTCCTGGCTTTTTATCTGGGAAGATCGATCACATCTGGGATAAACTGTTTCCAGTCGTGCCAGAAAACAATGCCCTTGATCCCAAACCTGCTAACGTAATTCAAGAGTGGGTACAAGAAGCAAACACTTTATGCAGGAAAACAACCTGTTCTCAATCTGTGTTTAAGTTGCTGAAGTTTGTAGCTGTCAAGTATTTACTTGATTGGAAAGGTACACACATGCTAAGTATACGCAGATTTAATTTTTTGTTTTAATTGTTTTCTTAAATCTAAATTTTTTGTATTATTAATACTGTTGTTGCATCATATATGTGCATAGCTTTACAAAGCAAAGATGAACCCAGCACAGAGGGAATAGAGAGGCAGAAAAGTCAGAAGAAAAATATGAGATCATCAATGCATGACAAATTCATCAGTGTGATTTTATTACCTACTTAAATAGAAAGAGATTAATCCTTGTTCCGGGCTTGTTCTGTTCATGGGCTCTTTGCCTTATCAGTTTTTTCTTTGCTTTCTTTGCTTTTTCCTCTTCCTTCATGAAACACATGCAAGCTATGACACAGGGAAATCAGATTTCTTTTGTTTTGAAACCCTAAACTGCACTAAGACAGGTTAAAGTTCATTTGTCAATAGTTCACATTTGCTTCACTGAAGAAAATGCAGATTAAAAAAATTGATGGCTTTAGAGAGAGATTGAACTAAATTTGTTCTTTCTGGGTATACGAACATTAGAAATTTCAAAGTGCTCCATCAAAGTTTCAAAGCATTTCTCCAGACAACACATCATCTTCAGGGGACGTAAAATCAAGGGAAATATTAGAAGGTAAAAAGAAGAGTAGACTTAAGATACCCTAATGACAGGCCACAAAGTAGTATGAAAGGAACATGGAAACTTCCATGAGGAATATCACTTCAGAAGTGTGTGGATCCTTTCTGGGATATGCTAGTATCAGGGATATTTAAACTGTGGACAAACAAGTTTTTAGACAGACTGGATAAGCATACAATTCAGGATAGAAAATATCCTTTGCAGAATTAACAGAGGGAAAATAGCCTTCAAGCGCTCCTCACGCTGTCCCACACCATGTATATTCCCACTTCACATCACAGACTTGTCAGCAAAACCACAGAAACCTTTCCTATGGTATACCTCTTCCATTTTTTCTTGAGCTGTGTCCATCCTGGTGAAGATCATGAGTAACCTGTACAGTTGCTTTTTACATAAAACTTGTAAACCACAGCCACAGGTGCCTTTAAGTTTTGGTGTCTTAGGTAACACTTTGGGCATGTTGATTTGATCTGCAGACATGTCATATATTTCTATATATTTCTATATATCTACTATGGATAATAGATATATTTCTATCTACTATAGTAGATAGGCATCCCATGTGTTTAGGAGTATAGGATAACTAACTGTACTGCACTGGACAGTACATTCATATTAGCGAATTAATTAGCCTTGTGGAGTTCTTGGTTACCAATGGCCAGGGACTGTTTCCAGCAGATGGCTTGCATGCAGCCTCGTCTTTTTTCTTTCTCTGAGAGTAAGTGTCATAATATGGACATAACAGACAATGGGTTCTGTGGACAAAGAATGGGCCCTGTCACTGCTTAGGTTAATGTTATAGGTATAACCACAAGAACAATTATTTTGTTTGGGAAGATGAAGAGAATGTGGACATAATTATGTTGGGTTTCTTCCTCAAAAGGACTTCTTGAAATCCTGACAAATAAATAGACTGATTGGTCAACTACACATTTTATATCCAGCTTCATTGAGAAAAGATCAGCGAGCACATTGTCCTATCAGCATACAGCATAAGATTCAAACTCTCAGAGGGTTTAGGCACTTAATTCATCTACAGCTGTTGGGTTCCATCTGCAGAAACCTGAGCACTAGATACCTGATGAGTACTGGGTACTTGAATACTTCAGGGGAGGAATCTGGGCAGAAAAGCCCAGTTTCAAGAAAGAGCCACCATAGAATTTGAATACTATTTTATCGGGAAGGAGCTATCTGACTTGGCTTCATTACAGATTCACACATTCAATCACACCAACATCACTTTTCAAATACCATCTCTTACAAATGGATGTTGTTAACTTTCCCCGACAGTAAAGGCACAGCATGTGATTTTCATCCATCAGAGGAAGCTTAATAAATCAACCAGTACATTACAGCTTCACGCCAAGTTAGCACCTTCATCATGGAATGAAATTAGCAAAGCAAATACACTGGCTAATTGTGAAATATGCTAATTACCAGCTCAACCCGTGAAATAAGGCATGAGTGATGTGTGACGAGCTTTGTACAGAGTCGTGAACACTTGGAAATGCGACACTTAAATAAAGTCTAAAACTGCTTATGCAGAGAGAAAGGAGAACAGACAGGGCTAGGGAACAGGCATGGTGGAAAAATATTTTCATAAGAAGTTTGAAACCTTTTCACTTCTGCTACTCTCTTGGGATTAAAGGCTGGGAGTAGGGAAATGCACTGATAACAGGCTACAGACCATTTTTCATCTATTTCACACCAATCTAAATCTATTCAAGGTCATTACAGAAGAGAACTGAGCTAGCAGTTTGGGATAAATTCACAAGTTGGCACAGTTTGACTTGAAGTCAACAGAGTTGTGGATTACCATCAGTAGAGAATTTGTCTTTTTATTTGATGAATTCAGAATTTTTCTCACAAGCTAGGAACTGACAGTTGGTCTTTGGAAATGTCTTCATTATTGAGAATGAGATGATGCATGGGAGCATATCCCAGCCTAGGGGTTTCTCTGCCATTCACCTCAGCTATTAGGTAGACTCTTATGTGTGTTTCTACACAAATTCTGTATTTCTGTATTGATCTTCTAAATTATGTAGTGTTTTCCCTATTGAAACTCCCCCTCAACTCCTCAGTATTTTTATCCTGCTAGGAGAAAAAATGTATTGAGAGAAGGATACAGTCTTTCTATAGCTCAGCAATGAGAGAAGGAAGCACAGATGGAGAGAATGCGTCCTCTTTTAATAGAGTTGCCCATTTAATGCCCAACTGTTGTCTCTTCAACTCTTTCCATGGAATCTAACAAGGTCTACTCACATGCAGCCTTGGATAAGAGGTGCAACAGGAACTAGGCCTGCAGAGACTTTGACACACAGTGTCCGTGTCTGAAAATGGCCTGATATTTTGATTTTCACAAATGCAATTAACCCAGTGTTTATTCTACCACAAATAAAGAAACAAACAAACCAAAGAAAGAATGAAACAAACTCTATTTCTTTAAAAGTTCTTTTCTTAAAATTTCCACCCAGAGCATTCCCAGTCCTCCATTAGACTGATATAAATTCAATAGGGTTTGGGGTTTTTAAAATTCTGATGTACAATAAGTGATAGAATGAAATGTCTCCCAAATCAAACATTTGCAGAAGTGCTCAGAGAAACTCAACTGAAACTGAACAGAGTTTGACTTTTTATATCTCACAAGACTGAAGGAAAAAAAAAAGCAAAGCAATTCACTAAAGCGAAACTGTGACATTTCATGATTTGGTATTAACAGGAGAATGATCTGCAGCTGACCATGTGGTAATAAAATGGAAATTATGCTGAGATTCTTAGCAGGAACACTGCACTGCCATAAAGCAAAATCTGAACAGGCTGGAGAGCTGGGCAGGGAGAAACCTAAAGAAATTCAAGTGTAAGGTCTTGCACCTGGAGAGGAGTAACCGTATCAGTACAGGCTGGGGAATGACCTGTTGGAGAAGAGCTCTGTGGAGAAGGACCTGGGGGTCCTAGTTGATGACAGGTTGGCTATGAGCCAGCAGTGTGCATTAGTGCTAAGAGGGCCAATAGGATCCTGGGATGCATCAGGAAGAGTGTGTCCAGCAGGTCGAAGGCAGTGATCCTCCCCCTCTACCCTGCCTTGGTCAGGCCCCACCTGGAGTACTGTGTCCAGTTCTGGGCTCCCTGGTATAAAAAAGACAGGGACCTCCTGGAAAGAGTCCAGAGAAGGGCTATGAAGATGATTAAGGGCCTGGAACATCTCCTGTATGAGGACAGGCTGAGTGAGCTGGGACTGTTTAGTCTGGAGAAAAGAAGACTTAGGGGGGACCTAATTAGTGTTTATAAATATCTTAGGCATGGGATGCAGGGCGAATTGGCCAGCCCCTTTTCAGTGGTCTGTGGGGACAGGACAAGGGGCAATGGCTGCAAATTGGAGCACAGGAAGTTCCGCACCAACATGCTGAAGAACTTTTACACAGTGAGAGTGACAGAGCAGTGGAATAGGCTGCCCACGGAGGTGGTGGAGTCTCCTTCTCTGGAGATACTCAAGACTCATCTGGACGCCTATCTGTGTAATATGAGCTAGGGAGCCTGCTTAGGCAAGGGGGGTTGGACCCGATGATCTCTCAAGGTCCCTTCCAACCCCTACGATTCAGTGATTCTGTGATTCTGTGATTTTCTTCCTTTCCAGGTTATCTGGCCTCTAATATTTGTTGACAAATATGCAGATCTTTTCTAGCTCATGCAAACTTTTCATAGTAAGCTCACTTGAGAAAATTGAGCTCCACAATCACTTCAGTTAACACAGCTTAAAACCATTGCCAGAACATCCCATCCCCCAGCTCCTCTCTCTGTCCACCCACCACCCCCCCATACCAGCATAGGTGCTTGTGTGACCACAGTGTGAGTTGGATCAGGGAACTGATCCAGCTGAATACTATCAGAGTGAATTTCTAAAGGTACAGAATTTCTCTTGATGCACACGTGGGTGAGCCTTATGGAAGTTCTGCATAGTTCAACAGGATCTCCAGCAGTGTCTGACCACACATACAAGAAAATCACAGAATCACAGAATTGTAGGGGTTGGAAGAGACCTCAAGAGATCATCGAGTCCAACCCAAATCAGAGCATGCAACTGCAGAATGAACTGTCTCTACAATACTCCTGGATCTCCAGTTTGCTGCTCAGGGACTATATACGTTTAATGTATTCTGGAGTCAAACCACAGAAGCTCTTCACCTTCATGTACCACAGAACAAGTTAGTGGGTGCCCAGGATGAGTGGACAGCAAGGCTTAGATGTAGATTTTAAATAGATTCTTGCTGCACATGCACACACACAAAAAACATATCCACTTGTTAAAAAACATAACCTCAGCAAAAGCCGGTGAGGATTGGTATGCTTCTATAAAGTTGACATTACTTTATGTACCTGTCCCTCTTTCCACACTTACTTTAAAATAAATCAATCAATAAATAAGCAATAAATACTTCAAAATTATAACTGTTTATTTGCAGTAGTTCTTTCTTTTGTACCTGGTAAGTTTGTTTGGGCTCTGCTGAACAAAATATTAACCTCCTGTTGAGTTTCTAGCTAAAATAGACTTTCAAGATTTCCTTTCAATACAGACCAGGAGGCAGCATTCTGGCAGAGTTCAGATGCTGGCTGATCCCATGAGCTTGTTTCTATTTGTTTTAATTTCTCCTCTTGAAGGATTGAATAGGTGAGCTGCTTTATCAAGTTTGTTGCTGGATCCTAGCAAGAGTAAGGTGATGAAATGCAGCCTGCAGTTAGTGACTGTTTATTTTCCCCCTGAAGGGTCTCCAGAGAGGAGAATGAGTGGAAAGGGATGGATAAGATGACCCAGAGCACTTCTATTTTCCTTGTCTATCTGGAAGAAAGTGTGGAGACACTAGTGAGAGTAAGGCTATCCTGTGGAGCAGGGACAGGAGAACAAACACTAAAAATCAGATGTACATCATGTAGCCAAGATGAGGAAACTAGAACAGAAGTGCCAAAGGTGTATATAGGCAGTATATGGATGGTTCACAACATGTAAATCCAGTCCTGGAAGCATATCATGGCATTTTGACAGAAGCATCTTTGGGAGATGAAGAATCTCCAGGTCATGGCTTACACTGCATGCCAAATTAAGCCCCCCTTTCCCCATTTCACACAAAGACAAGGTACCATCAGACTTCTTATCAACAGGATCAAGCCTGTGGCAGAAAGGGACAAGCCTCACCCTTACTTGAAAGGCAGTTTGAGTGTTGCTTGTGTCATAGCCCAAAGAAAAGGTAAACTGTGGAGTCTGACTTTGTTAACCTCACTTTCTTCTCGCTTGCTCCGGGCCTGAATCAGTCACGAAAGTCATGCCTACATGAGGCTGATAGGTCTGACTGGAGACTGAGGTGTTAGATTTGGAGTATTAGGTGCATAGAGGATAAGGAGGGAGGGAAATAAGATGATGTAAGTAGACATAGTGTGTTTAGAGGAACTTACGTGTTCCTCAGTGAAATTCCTTGACAGTCTGCAGAAATACAGTGAGTCAGCTGTCATCATATAATATATTAGTATAAAACAGTGTAAAAAGGGACAATATGCTTAGGAACTGATTAAAGAGAAAAGGGGAAAGAAAAAAAAAACAAACACCCACAACAACCACCAAACAACTAAGCTCTTTGTTAACGAAAAGGAATTGTGAGAAACTTTGGAAACATGCCTCCACTGAACTTCAGGAATTAGTTTTGAATTAGTCAGAAGTATTTTCATTCAGGCTGCAAACCAGCCCAAAGACCACCTGCTGTGAAATAAAGGAGCACAGACCAGCGGTTATTATAGCAATAGCCATAAGTTTATTGCTTATTGGTAATAAACTTAAATCTTAGTAATTTTGAATTACTGAGTTAGCTTAGATTTATGGAGATGCAGGATCATTTAGAACTGCAGTCATTCCAGAAGGGTATATTATCTAAACCAATTTTCTTATAGTGATGCAATTGCAATACCATAGTTACGGTTGTATCAGCGTTTCCATTATAAACTCCTATTTTCAGGGTTTTGTAATTTGACTATAAAAATTCACTCCTTGTTGAAACTTGGCTTACAAGGTCTGAGATGAACAACTTTTTATTTCCCCCCCCCCTAAAATGTAAAGGAAAAAAAAAAATCTGATCTGTTCAGCCATTTCTAATGTTCCAGCTCTGCAAACAAAAACAACAAAGCAGAAGTTGGCTGTTAGGCATCCTTTGCTGTCCGCTTACCACAACTTAGATGAAACTTTTTATTGGTAAAGTAGAAGATGGTAGAATTGCTCCTGTGTTGTGGTGGGGAGGAAAATAAATCATACGCAGAGTTGAAAACACTTGGGGGAAGATTTGCACTTGTGTGTAGCTAGTCTACTCTGTGTGGATGAGATTTCAAGTGTTCATAAAAGAGTTAAGTTCAACTTTTTGAGAATCTCTAGACACAAAAAAAGGGCTTGCGCTTTTGAAAGTGAAGTGGTTCACAAGATGGCATGAGCCTCATGAAAACACCTTCTCTGATTTGTTTTTGCCCTTTTAAAAATTTTGCTTGGAAACTTTATCAACCTCTTTCTGCTAAAGAGTTCCCACGAATGCAACTGAGCTAAAAGATTAATATTTACCTACATTAATTCAACAGCGATTCAATTTGCTAATTTAAATTCTGATTTACTTCATACCATTTCCACATAAATCAGTTATGCTTATATATTAGCTCAACCTGCTCATTTCAAATGTACCTCTCTATCCACTAGAAGGCATACCTTGCATTCAGATTAACACCTTTACAAAGAGTGCAGCCTTATTCAGAACCGTGCTTAAAAGCAAAGTTTTTCCATCTGATCTTAGAATAATGCAGATAAGGTCTGACATTTCAACCAGGAGAAAATATACCAGTTTTGGCTTTAGCATTAAATGAAACTAGCAATGATTGTTTTGCCCCTGGCTGCTAATTATTACCGTACAGTGCTTCAGAAATACTTAAAGCCAAGGAGTGTGTAAACCTGCAGCAAAGTTCGCAAAGTCACAGTTGGATGAAGCACCTGCAAAGCAATTGCTCTGGCGTAGCTTTATTTTAATCTCATGGTGCATTTAGCTGAAACAGAGATTCTGTAAAATCACCCCTATTTAAGCAGTTCTTTGAACTGTGATATGGACTTGTATTTTTGTTTATTTCATCTGTGGTTAATAGGCCTTTGAAATGGAAGGTTTGGGTTAACTGATACTAATGTTGCTAGAAGGGTTGATCTTATGCTCTAGGAAGTCAGTGCTAAAATGCCTACTGATTGCAAAGAATTATTGAAAGAAAAGTAGTAACAATAAAAACGCCCCAACAAATCCAACACAACACAGCATATTGCATTCCCAAAGTCTGAACCTCAACTTAATTTTGAAAGTGGAAAAACATGTGATTCTACATTAGACACACTTTTCACACATCCCTAAAAAGAAAATATTCCATGATGTTCCTGAGGAGGAATAGGAATGAATGGCAGCCTTAAGATTGAAGATACAAATCCCTGCCTGATTTATGCTAATCAGTAGGAAATAGTGCAAATTCTTTTTTGCATTATTGAGTTGAAGTAATCTTTTTTTAAAACCTTTAAAGCTGTGTCTTATTTATTCCTGTAGAAAGCTGACAAAATGTTGAAGTTATATAAAAATGTAGGGATAATGTCAGAATTTATTTCTGCTGGCATTTAGATCTTTAACCCCAAATATTTATATTTATATGCTAGAGGAAGAATTTACAATTTACTGTATACAGTCAGCATAGCTCAAAACCAAGCTAAGATTTAAACCAAAATGGAAGTGCTGCAAGGAAAACTATTTGCCTTGCATGCAGTCAAAAAAGTGCTGGTAAATTGTGTGATGTTTTGAACAATCTGGTAGACTTACTGACTCACGCTTTGCGATGGTGAAAGGTATATGCATTTTCAATATAGTTACTCAAGAAATTTTCCTGGAGACCTAAACATATGACTTTAGTCAACCAAATTTTGTAATCTTGGCCTAAGGCTTACCTCTTGAAATATCACACCCTTATGAGGCTGTATTATTTACTTTATCAAAATTAAATATTCCTGTGATTTTATTTATATTGATGTTCTTGAGACAGGGAACTATCAGAACAGGAGTGGGAGAAAAGTCAGATCTTGTCATGATAATCTTTTTTCTTAAAACAGAAAAGATCAACACAGGTTAAAACCAAGGAACTATAAGCCTTGCGATTATATAAGCTGAAGACACAGGAGAATTATGAGCTGTATGGCACACTTCAGACATGGAGAATGAATTTTACTTCCCATACAGTTCTGTAGGAGAGAAAAAGAAAGACATTTGAAGCAGTCAGTTAGTCTCTTAAAATACACCAACACCGTGACAAAGCAATCTAGGATTGCTTGTCTCTCTTTTTCTGAATATATTTTGATGATAATGTGAATGGCACTTCAGCAGTGGATTTTGCCCCCACTCTGTGACACTTCTGTGGAAACCCAGGAGCAACTGTCCCTAGCAGGTGGTATCGGCCTGAGTTCTAAGTCCATATATAATGTACTGAAAATTTAAGACTTCATGGGATTTCTTTATGCTGTCTCTCATGGCAGTGGGACAGAGGTGAATGACTCAAAGTCAGAGCTGGCAGAAAACAGCATCTAAGCCATGATAATTTTAAAATTTCACACTTTCTTCCAATTCTTGTAGAAGATGAAAGATTGAAATATCAAACATTTTCACTAAACAAAATAAACCAAAATAGATACTTTTTTGGATCAGGTCAAAACCAATGTTTGTTTTCATCATTCTAATTCATTTCTCTTAAGTGGCAAATTAACTCACAGTTTGGAATGCTCTTGAGATAGATAGAAAAATCCTTGAAAACAATGCATTCTCACATACTGAAAGATTTGTTTGTGGAAAATTGGCATGTTCTAATATTCCAATGATAAGAAAAAACCAAAAAGCTTTAGTTGTAAGGTTTGTGAACAGTGTCATATGTAGTTTTTAGGAAAGTTGGGGGAAAGGTATAGACCCCCTTTTATGTTTCTTGTACCTAGTTTTGTTTTAATTACTGTCAGTGAGAGGAGACTTTGCTTTTTCAGGAGTTAATTCAGGTATTTAATCTTAATTTCTTGTTTCCTCAGCAAAACAGGGAGCTGAATCCTTATTGGACCTCAACTCATAGATGCAATGTCTTTTATTCTTGCTTTCCACACTGGATAAGACCAATGATTTATATTATGGTTTATTTCCTTTTGGTGTTTCTATGCTCAAAGTCATTACTCTGAATTAAAATCTGGGTTAAAAAAAGGTGCGAGAGCATTGGCAAACTCAACCATGTTCATGAAACTAAAGAGCTGGTAAACTTCTAAGTGCTTATTTCATGACAAGCAAAAGATGGAATTGATTATGCAAAATGGACCATGGTTCTTTCACTGGAAAGAGATAAAATTATGGCACTGGCCAAAGCTGCGTTGAGGAACCTGCTAACATATGGTGGAAAGACTGTAAGACCCTGCTCAAGTCTATGCCTTGAAGCTGGTTTACTTGTATAGATGCAGGCTGGGAAATCTGGTTTTGTTCTTTTTTCCAGTTTTTTGCACTTTAGAAAGAAATAAAACCTTAGTAAAAACACTTCACCTGCTTGGCTTGTGTCTGTTTCTCCATTTGTTAGCAGGAATAAAAATACTGCCCTTCTTTGCTACGATCCTTGAGATCTACTGGTGAAAAATGTTGTATGTCAGCAAAGTTTTTTCATCAGCATTATGCACATAATAATTTAGAAGGACAATGAAATTTAATCACATAGTCATTGCTAGGGAGTGAAATGATTATGAATGACTTTGGCAGCAGTCACTACAATGTGGAAGTATTGGTGTGATTAGGGCCAATAAAGTTGGAACAACTCTGGTCCTTACAGCCAAAAATGTGGCTTTCTGGCAAGTAAAAAACTAGCCAGTTGCTACATGCACAGCTGTATAGATTTTGTGCCATTGCTGTTCCATCTGTAAAACAGGCCCACAAATCCAGCTCTTCATGACTTGTCTGAGGTTGAAAGGGANGTATCTCAGAACAAGAACTTTAATATTCTTCAGTTTATCTTCATTCCTTTTCCTTTTCATTTATACAAATCAGTTAAAGTGCAAACTGCTAGCATTAGTATTATTTATTACCATAGGGATCAGAATCCCTTGTTCTGATCCAGGACTCTACTGAGAAACGGATAGAAAATGCCCCAAAGACAGAGAATCAGCTAGACTGTGTTCAATCATATAAGGAGCTGAGACAAAACACCCTCAGGGAGTGATATACCCAGGGAGTAATATATGCCTTATATTACTATTTTTAGGAAAGCATCAAATATTTCTGTAGAAATATTATCTTTCCCCCTATTCCTGCTAACTAGAGAAGGTGTCTAAATGACCATGGACACAAACCCAGGATCTTAGGGAATTTCCTCCTTCACTTACTGAGACCAAGGGTGTAAAGATTAAAATCCTCTAAAAATCACTCTGAAGGAAAATTTAAAGGTTGGTTGAAACTGGTAAAAAGATAACTACAGAAAATAAGGAGGGAGGAACAGGGTGTGAAGAAAACCAGCATGGATTTTCTTTGTCAACTTTGCAGGAAGAGATTGGCAGAAGAAGAAAGATGATACTGGGAGCTGTTTCTGAGATATGACTAAAGGGGATAATATTAAGAGCCAAGTTCATTTAGTGGATGGTTCAGGAGACAATTCTGAAAGGTCCAATATGGCACAGTAGAAAATTAACTTCTTTATTTATGAAGTGAGATATAACTTTACATTGAGTCGTCAGATGTATTAGTGACATTCCAGTTTGTTCATTTATTATTGTTCGATGGAAGATTTGAATTTGGAAAGCTAAGTACCCCAGCAATATGAATTAGAGAGAGACCAAAGCTTCCCCATAGTTGCAATTTGTAAGTTTAGGATTTTTCCAAGAGACAGTCATTATCTTCAAAAACTCAAACCTGATTAGCTTTCTCCTTTTTTTACCTGGTAACGTGAACTAGTCCTGTATGAAACTTGAACTAAGAGGAAACTCAACCTAGACAATACAGTATAAGTAATGGGCATCTCAGCTATCCCAGTCAAAAAAAACCCCAAAGCAACCCAGTTCAATTCCTCAGTGATCTTGTGCTTACATAGCATGATATGCTTCCCAACCCCTTTTCTGAAGAAATCCTCCCATTTTCTGTGCTGGATCCATCTCAAAGTCAGATCTTCAATCTTGATTTCATTCAGAAATACTAACATTTTTAGCTAGGACTTTGAAAAGATTCTTGATTTGAATAAATGCTGAAGTCGGATACCATCCTTGCTGGCAGTATAGACAGAACAGTACTGGGTGTCTTGAAGTGTTACGACCAGGGTCCCTTACCTTGCCTAAACCATTGCCTCCATTAAGCGTAGTCAAAGACACCAAAAGGCAAAACTAATGAACAGAAAACAAAAAGAAGGTGGAGTTAATGTTCTGCTCTCTTCTTTGTGTTAATAAACAAATAAAATCTGTTTGCCTTCTAGGCCAAATTGAATTTTCTTGTTCAGCTCAGTCCATTTCATCAGTTTACTTTTGTTCGCTTTCAGTATACTCTTTTCCATAACTATAAATGATATTTCCTTTCAAACATCTCTAGACATTATGACCTAGTGGATAATTTACCCACAGTTCAGTGATTGTCTGTCCCATCCAGTGATTCTGCCAATCTAAGCTGAAACGTTTCTTTGCTAGAAACAGTCTGTATGATGCTGTTTGGATTTTTTTTCCTTCGCTGAAATCAATATCCAACAAAATGCTCTTCAGTCCCTTGGTTTGAGATTCACTTCACTCTGATGCTCTGTTTTTTCCCACCATAAATTTAGATTCAGAATTCCCTGCCCAGTAGGAGACGAAGGGAAGATGCATGCTGGTCATTTGCATATTTTAACAGACGGAGCTGCTTTTACTGTGCAGCTGTCGAAGCAGAAGAAATATTCTTTGGGGTAAAGCACTAGGCTAGGCAAAAAATCCTGTGAAGACTTCCATCTTCTCCAATCCTGCCTTTCCTACCAATGGGGACAGAAGGTATTGTCATGGTATAAGATTATCCACCTTCCTGTAGTCAGAAGAATAGACATCCCTGGTGGCTTCTGGAAAGCTCAGCTTCCCCAGACACTAGAAACCTTTCTATTTTAATAACACCAAGAACAGATGAGTTGCAACTGCTTGGATTTTGCTAATCAAACAGATTGGAGTAAATTTTGCACTAGTAGAAAGTTTCTAGCTTAATGGTCAGTGATGGCATCTGCTGCAAAAAACCCCTTAGTGTGTTCTTTCTGGGAGAAATCAAGGCTTAGGATCACATTAAATTCTGCATTTCCTGTCACAAACAGACATAGAGAGTGATAAAAAGGCAAACAGGAATTACAAATTTGTTACTGAAGATAACAGAACAGTAGGATTAATCTACATACTTTTAATTGACTAAAAATCAGATATGCAAGAATATATTACATAATTTGGCACTTAATATTGGATGTCTAAAAATGAAGCTGAATATGTAGGCTGCTTCTTTAGTACCATAGTACCTAATGTCTAATAGAATAGAAATCTCTATGATTAGCCTCAACTGACCACAGAAGTTTTCAAAGACTAAATATGGGTTTGAAAATGCAAGCTTGCCTCTATTTACTTAGCTGAAGTGACAACAATTCTTCAGTCTTCTGGAAATGGTGCTGGTTGATTTTCAGAAAGATCCCTTGTCTTATGTTTTCCAGGTTTCAGCTTCTTAGCACAGGGATTTGATACTCCTCAATTAAACTATGTCCAAAATACTCCTAGGGTGAAGGTAGTCCCTGGGTTAAAAACAATAGCACCAATAGCTTGACAGAAAAAACGGGGACACAAGACACTGAGGGAAAGTAAGCACTATTTCATACATGATGGACTGCAAGGAACCATCAATTCCATCTCTCTACATCCAGTCTTGCACTCTGACCATCCATATTCCCCAGAGCATATTTATCTGTCTAGGAAGCGTTAATTTGTCCACTACTCTTATTTCAGTCCCCCTGATAAATCCGCAGAGCTGTATTTTCTGCCATGCTTACTGTTAACACCATAACCCAGTTACTTTATGTGCTTCACTCCTCCATGCAAAATGCCATGTCTTTTTTTTTCCCCCCCTTTTCATTTATTTTGTGTCTGAGTTGTGTCCAACAATACTGCCCACATATTTTAAAAGTGGCAACATAAGGAGTTATTTGCAAGAAGTCTTGAAGCACCATCAAGGACACCTGCTTGCAGGATTGTATTAAATTGAGATCAGCCAACTTTACAGCGTATTTCAGCACTGGAATCAGCCAAAAATATGTCCCTAGGAGTGCTATTTTCATTATTCAGACCTTCACCCAAAATCTGTGTAACTGCCTCTTAAATTAATTTTCACACTTGCCTGTCTCTAGCTTCAGCAGTGTGCTGTGTATTTTAACTACAAGGAGATATTGCAGGTAGAAGAGTTGTCCCTGAAGTCACTAGCATCCTTCTTAAATTCAATCCACGGTCTCTCAGTCCCACGCTTGCAGTGGGGGGCACCTGTCATCTTTTTCATCACGGCAAGCTGTGCCCTAGATTCTGCACCCCCTCCCCTTCCCACCATACAGGTACGTGTGAGTGTATGTTCTTTTCCCACTGAATTTTTTATGCAATAAATAAATAAAACTTTCCTGAAGTTGCTAAGGTCTCAAAGGTCCAGGAACTTGTAATATGAAAAAAAGAAAAAAAAAAAAAGAGAGAGAGAAAAGAAAAGGAAAAAGAAAAGAGTTCAAAGACAGCCAGGCAAGGTAGAAAGGGTAAAATCACTTCAGTGGGACATAACAGGAAAATGGAGTTGTTCTAGAATAATACCAGTGGAAGGGATGGTAAATATTAGTGCAAATAAATACCGTATGGATCTTACGCATTTGAGCCAAAGTCGTGTGGGTTTGCAGCAGAAGCTGAAATAAGCAGCAAAATGAGCTCAGGGGGTGCCACAAACTTTTGCTGGTAGTGAAATACAGGTTTTCCAGGAAGGTGATAATTAATGATACCATAATGAAAGTATCACTTTCCTCCAAGTAAGCTGTAGTTACACTGGACTCTTCTTCCTTTTAGGTTATGTGTAGACTTGACTTTAATAATATATTAAGTCTAATATATGACCAACGTTAACTTTTCCTAAGATCACACTAAATAGTTTACTAAAGTGCTTTGCCCACTTTTAACATAGTCCCACATGAAGAAGCCATTTCAAAACCTTTGTATTATATTGGATATTATATTAAAGCTTTCTGGACTCCTCCAGAGAAACCTGTATGCTCTCTTACCTCTGAAATGCCTGTACACCAACACACGCAGTGTGGAGAATACACAAGAAAATCTAGTGGTCACAGGGCAGTGATCTCATTGCAGTTGCATAGACATGGTGGGGTAGCTCTCATCACTGGAATGCTGTGATGGATGACTACATGCTTTTTAGGAAAGACAGGCCAGCAAGGCAAGGTGGAGGAGTTGCTCTTTATGTGAGAGACCAAAGGGGAATGTATTGAGATCTGCCAAGGGGTAGAAGAAGAACGAGTATAGAGTTTATCAGTAAGGATTAAAGAGCAGGTTAATAAAGGTGACACTTTTGCGGGTGCTTACCACAGGCCACCTGATCAGGAAGAGGAAGCTGGTGAGACTTTGTACAGAAAAATGGAAGTAGCCTCATGATCACAGACTGTGGTCCTCATGGGAAACTTCAGCCATCCTGATATTTGCTGGAAAGGTAGCACAGACAGGCATGCAGAATCCCGGAGGCTCCTGCAGAGTATTAATGATAACTTTTTAGCAAAGGTAGTGGAGGATCCCACAAGGAGAGGGGTGCTGGTAGACCTTGCACTAGTAAGAAATGTGAAGATTGGGGGCAGCCTTGGCTGCAGTGACAATGAGATGCTGGTGTTCAGGATCCTGTGTGGAAGGAGCAGGGCAATAAGTAAGATTACAACCTTGGACTTAAGAAGAACTAACTTTGGCCTCTTCAAAGACCTGCTTGGGAGAATCTCATGGGTTAGACTCTAGAGGGTAGAAATGTCCAAGAGAGCTCGTTAATATTCAAGGACCACTTCCTCAGAGCTCAAGATTGATGTTTACCTAAGAGTAGGAAATTAAGCAAAGGAGGCAGGAGACCTGCATGGATGAGCAAGAAGTGCTTGGAAAAGCTCAAAACTCAAAGGGAAGAAGGTAAGTTAACAGAATGTGGAAAAAGGGACTGGCCACTTGGAGTATAGGAGCATCATCAGAGTATGTAAGGATACAATAAGGAAGTCTTAGGCTCTACTTGGAATTAAATCTGGCAAGACAAGAAGGGCTTCTTCAAGTACATCAGCAGCAAAAGGAAGACTAGGGAGAATGTGGGCCTGCTGCTGAATGAAGTGGGTGTCCTGGTGACAGAGGATACAGAGAAGGCAGTGTTGCTGAAGACCTTCTTTGCTTCAGTCTTTACTGCTAATGGCTGCTATCAGGAATTCCAGACCATGAAGGTAAAGGAAAAAGCCCATAGATTTGAGGATCGGGTTAGAGATCATTTAGGCAAACTTGATATGCACAAATCCATGGTCCCCAACTGGATACACCCACGAGAACCTAGGGAACTGTTAGAAGTTACTAGAAGTGATTTCTTAGCCATTCTCCATCATCTATGAAAGGTCATGGAAACCAGGACAGATGCCTGAGGACTGGAGAAAAGTCTTACGTTGCTCAGTATTCAGAAGGGGCAAGAAGAAGGACCCAGGAAACTACAAACCAGTCAACCTCACCTCCATCCATTGAAAGCTGATGAAGCAGCTCATTCTGGAGGTCATCTCTAAGGATGTGGAGGAAAAGAAAGTTATCAGGAGTGGTCAACATGGATTCACCAAGGGAAAATCATGCTTGATCAATCAAATAGACTTCTATGACAGCATGACTGCCTGAGTAGATGTGGTCTACCTTGACTTCAGCTGGATTTTGCCACTGTCTCCCATAACATATTCACAGGTAAGCTTAGGAAATGTGGCTTACATGAGTGGACAGTGAGGGGGCGGTTGAAAACTGACTGAGTAGCAGGGCTCAGAGGGTTTTCATAAGTGATGCGGAGTCTCTCTGAGGGCCTGTAGCCCATAGGGGTCAGTACTGGGTCCTGTCTCATCCAGCATATTCAGCAATGACCTGGACAAGGGTACAGAGTGTACCCTCATCAAGTTTGATCAACCTTTCCTCTCCAGGTTTCTGTCTGTAACATGGACTTCAGTTTTCTTCACAAAATGATAACTCACTGAAGGTCAAACATTCCACCACAAACATTTTGATTTTGGGGAGGGAGCAACAGAGAACAGGCTAGTTCCCATTCAAGTGATTTGGGATCTACAGCAAAGTTTTTATGAAGTATAACAATATATACACTAAATATACATTAAAATGTTCAGTTTTATCCAAGAACAACACTGCTGCTGAAATACATTCTGTTCTTTCTCTGGACTGATAAAAACATCAACATGTTTGTTGATATGTTTTTGATTGTGGGCCAAAAGTAAACATTTTATATGTGTTTGTGAAATGTCTTAAACTGATAGCTAGTCAACCAGTGTCAAGGATCTTGAGGTTTGTTTTAGGTGCCTAAAGAATTGCAGGAGTAGAATATTACCTGAATTTAAATGTGAGTATTTTCTAGATGAACAGTGTAAATTAGAAATTATTTTTTTCTGAATTAAATTATAAATAATTTTACTGGACAGGAGACCTGGCCAAGATGGACAAGACCCTCATCTTGCAAGTCTTTAACCTTGATCTTTAATCTTAACAGCCATCTGAAAGCTGTGCCTGGACAGAAATCTTTTAGTGGTGTTTCTCATATCTTCCTTAGAATGTCAAATGCTGTCAGCTTGGTGAAGCCTAGCAACTTGGTTCAGAAGGATGGTTTAAAGTCTGTGATTTACAACGGCCCAGTTCAGGAGATGCAGCTTCTTTTACTCACCTGTTTTTAGCTTTTTGGATAACTCTCAGTATAGTGGGGCTTGAGTTCATGTTTTCATAGCATGAATAATAAGTGACAGTGGGCTAATGGTGTCCTGGGCTTAGAATCATAGAATGCTTTGGGTTGGAAGAGACCTCAAAGATCATCTAGTTCCAAGCCCCTGCCATGGACAGAGACACCCTCACTAGACCAGGTGGCCCAAAGCTTCATCTAACCCGGCCTTAAACACCTCCAGGGATGGAGCTTCTACAACCTCCCTGGGCAGCCTGTTCCAGTGCCCCACCACCCTCACAGTAAATCATTTCTTCCTGACGTCTAACCTAAACCTGCCTCTTTCAGCTTAAAGCCATTGCCCCTTGTCCTGTCCCAGCACTCCCTGGTGACCAGTCCCTCTCCCACTTTCCTGTAGGACCCCCATAAGTATTGGTAGGCTGCAATTAGGTCTCCCTGGAGCCTTCACTTCTGCATGCTGAACAAGCCCAACTCTTTCAGCCTGTCTTCATAGGAGAGGTGATCCAGCCCCCTGATCATCTTCGTGGTCTTCCTCCGGACTCACTCTAACAGCTCTACACCTTTCCCTTTATTGGGGACCCCAGAGCTGGACACAGTACTGCAGGTGGGGTCTCACCAGAGCAGAGCAGAAAGACAGAATCCCATCCCTCAACTTGCTGGCCACATTGTTTTTGATGCAGCCCAGGACACAGTTGGCCTTCTGAGATGCCAGGACACACTGCTGGCTCATGTTGAGCTTGTCACTGATCAGTACCCCCAAGTCCTTCTCCTCAGGGCTGCTCTCAATCCATTCTCTACACAGCCTGTTGTTGCTACCTGGGACATCTCCAAAAGGGGAATTTCACCTTCTGGAAAGAACCCACACTGAAGTAAAAGAAAACTCTGCAAACTGAATCTGCTACCCCACTTCCAGTTCACACTAAATTATCTTTTCCACCTTCCATATGACAATTTCCCAGATGAGATTTCAAATGCTGTTGTCTTTGCCAGATATTGAATTTTTTTGAATTATTTTTTTGCATCCATCTTAATTCTCCTCAACTCATGGGGGAACAGAAAAGAATAAAAAAAAAAAAAAGAACGAGATAGAGAAAGAAGTTAAAAAAAAAAAAAGACAAACAAACCCATCAAAATGATAATTGCTAAGTTATCATTTGCTTGCTCTTTTCCAGTCTAGCTGCTGCGGCAGCTCCTCTCTCGTCTTCCACCCTGCCTTAGCTCCCAAATGGTATCAATTATCCACAAATCTCACAGGGCCTGCACCATCTGAATAACAATTCATTAACCTTCACTTTCCTCCTGCTGATTAACTCGCCCCCACCACCTCCCTGATGTAGGAGACAGCATGTCGGAAATTCAGCCAAACTTTTTAATTATGCAAATAATACAATACCCAGAGATAATTATTTAGCCCAGGACTCCGGCTGCATAGTCTATGCTCTGCTCTGCTCTGCTCTCATAGGCTTTTTGACACTGTTCTCTTCTTTACATCATCTTAGTTGTGTCAAGGAGAATGAAGGATTTTCAGTTTTACTCAGTGCAGGTGATCACTCAGACAAGCTGTGCACAGACGTGCCATGGTTTGGGGAAGAATAGGTTGCTGCAAGGCTGGTCAGGGAACAAAAGAAGCCAGTTTAAGTTTTCAATATCTATCCTTCAGTCTGCTGACTTCCAAGCAGCCTCCAGATAAACCCTGTGTGGATCCAAAATCTTTCATTGCAGTCTGAATTTTGCATCTTACATCTGATAGGATCCCATCTGTGTAGCTCAAGTGGGGTTTTTTTTTCATTGCTCCTGTCTGGTATGGAATTACTGAGCACTGCCTACTTTTTTTTCCAGTCAAAACCCTTTCTCATTTCAGTTAAATTTAGTATTTCATAAATGAATAATTGGAAATCAAGTATAAACCTTCAAACTTTTCTTTTTGACAGAGATAACTTAAAAAGCCAAACAAATTTATGACCAGAATCTTGTTTTACACAGATACACATAACTTTCACCCAGAGATAACTCAGGAATGGCAGGATGGATTTGTTTCAAACTCTCTATCATGCTTTTTGACAGACACATATGGGATTGTTTCTATTATGCAAAGGGTAAGATTCTGGGCACATGAGATTTTTGAACTTGGGTCTGCAATCAATTCACCTTATGACTCTGACCAAGTCACATAAATAAGTCTAAACACCAGTACAAGTGGTCTACATACTTACCTTTGTAGGTCTGGCTAGTTGGTTGGGTTTCTTTACCTGTAAAATAGCAGTGGCAATGCTTTATAAAGAATTTGCAAACTTCTGAACTGAAACTTTCTTAGAATTACAAATCACATCCACAATATCAAATTTTACCATCTGCTACATTCATCTGACATCATTCCCGTACACTGGAAAAAGATAATGGATTCTGCTTGATAATCAGCTTCAAATATAGTAGCACATGTAAACCTTTGTGAGATTAAACCATGTAAAATTCAGGAAAGATTGGATTCCTCTAGCAATATTTCATATGTCCTCATTTAACAGTGCTTAAATTTCATTCTTGGAAACAGATCATGGTTACGTATTCAGTATCTTAAAAATCTGATTAAAATTTTATAAAATTTCAACATTTCAAACACATTCAGACTGCTTTCACTGTCCAGGCAAATAAAGAAAGCAAACATACAACTTTATGATGTTTTGGTGTAAACTTTGAAATCATTTCAAGAAATAGTAATACTATGCCATCCTATTATCTTGTAAGTCTCAATTTCTCAGATGCAGAGTAGCTGAATATAATTATCTCAGTTGGTAAGTGGGAAATTGAAGATACAGACAAGATAAGGCCCTGTTCTTAAATGATTTTTAAAGTTTTAATAGGAATTCGTAAATCCATACATGGACTATGGAGAATGTTTTCCCTGGTACCTTAGTTGTTTTCCATGAACATTTTTTCCCTCAGTGAGCATAAACTGCTCAAATCATGACACTGTAAAGTTCAACACCTAAAATCCCAGCATTTCACAGCAAATGCACTTCCTTACTTCTCTTGTCAGATGGACCCAATCCACTAGGAAGGTGAAATAGATCTGGAAGACACAAAGTATATGACAGCAGGAGTAAGGTGTGACATAAACATGTGACATATATAACATATAAACTGTGACTACAGATTCATATTTCTTACTCTTATAGGCAGTCCCTTGCTCAGACTGCTGACTTCCACAGGTCTCATCCTTAGGGATCCACCTGTTTTCACACCTTGGCTAGGAAAGCAGGAGTAAGATGTGACAACGCCAAGTCCAAACTCAACCTATGGACCAAATGCCATAAGCTATTTAAGAAACTAGTGCTTAAAGAAATACCCTATTTCACAGAGATGCTGAGCACCTTTAGCCATTTCTATCTACAGTAGAAGATGCAGATGGTATTCTCTTCTAGAAACAGGTCACATACTTAATTGCTTATGTGTGGTGACCCATGAGACCCAAGTTTTAATAGTTTGCCCTATGAAACTGGAAAAAATCACACTGAAAAGCAGAGTCATTACTGAAGTAGAGATAAAGGCAGCCTTAGCTCTCTGGCCCATGTTCATTGTCTTAAATTATCTTACTTCTTTATACCAAAGCTATGTATGAGTACCTCTTTTCCTGCCTAGGGTTTCTTTCTGTCCTCTTCAGTGGCCAGAAAATGACAGACACTTAACAATACTCATAAATCATGTAAGAAATTGGGATGAAGAATAATATTTGATCCAAATGAAACATTTGGGACATAACATCGGGCCTATGAAAGGATTGTGAATGGAATAGATGAACTTTCACAAAGGTCAGAAAAGTATCCATTAAATAGTATCTGTGAAGGTAATAAGTGGGAGAAAGTGAAAATTCCTAGCTTTAAAATGTATTCAGGGCATCACTCTTACTAAATCTTCAATCACTGCTGCCAGCAAAGGTTTGATTTCTTTCACCAACTTTGAGATATGCTATTAAGTATCAATTTCATAATGCCATCAGGGGACATGGGTTTGGTATCAGTAGGGATTCATGGGCAAAACACTTCATGGAATGTTTTAGGTTGGAAGGGACCTCAAAAATAGAATCATAGAACCATAGGACCACCTGGGCTGGACTATACCCTTTAGATCATTGAGTCCAACCATAACCTAATGTTGACTAGTTCACCTCTAGATCATTTCCTTAAGGACTTCATCTACATTCTCTTTAAATACCTAATCCTCTAGTTCCAACCCTCACTGCCATGGGCAGAGACATCCTCACTAGACCAGTGTGCCCAAACCCCACCTAACCTGGTCTTAATAACTGCCAGGGATGGGGCTTCCACAATCTCTCTGGGCACCCTGCTCCAGGGCCTCACCACCCTCATGGTAAAGAATTTCTACCAAACATCTAATCCTGCCCCCTTTCAGCTTGCAAGCATTGTCCCTTATCCTATCACTACAGTCCTTGGTGAACAGCCCCTCTCCCACTTTCCTGTAGGATCCCTTTAAGTGCTGGTACACTGCAATTAGGTCACCCCGGAGCCTTCTCTTCTCCAGGCTGAACAAGCCCAACTCTCTCAGCCTGTCTTCATAGGAGAGGTGCTCCAGCCCTTCTTGCACCATTTTGAAGGTCTCCACACCTCTGGGTGCACATTTATCCTTCAAGCTTTCCTACAGAAGAAAAGTATGCAGAAATCTTCCAGGCTAGTATTTAATTGTTAGTACCTGATATGATATTAATGATAAGTTCACATCTTCTTGGGTTTTGAAGATATACAATATTGATTATGTGGTTTGTCTTTTCATTTGTACAAACGTATATTCATCCTAGGACTTTTTTTACTTAGATCTGGAACAAGGTTTCCAGGTAAGACTGTTTCTCTATCCATCTGGACTGACCTTCAAAATCAAAGTTGGAGAAGGACTCAGTTAATGTATGTCTACAAACTTGTAACTTGATTTTTATATAAGTGCTAAGCTAACTCTGTTTAATTGATTTTCCACATTGTACACTGAGAAATAGGATTTTTATGGCTCTTGAATAATTCAGAACTTTGATTCCTAAGGCAAAAAAAATGGGCAAGGAATAAAAGCATAATTATCATTGTAGCAGAGGTCAAAAGGACAAGCTGGCCATAAGTTCATAATGTGCTTGTGCTCTTGGACTCGTTGTGGACTGTGGAATATTACCTTGTTGAAATCTTATTACTTAAGGAAAAAAAAAAAGCACACAGGCAGTTAGCTGCAAAATAAATGGAGGAAGTGTTAATTTTTAAGCAAGTTTGACAAAGATTGAGTTTCATATGACAAATACTGTCAGCAAGACAGGATTCTGTCAGTGGAAGAAGTTTAAACATTAACAATTTCTGTCAGGCTGTTGACACAACCACGGCAGACATTTCCCAAGATGCTGAGATGACTGCTGGCATTTGTCAACAATCCTGTCACAGTGACAGCAATAAGACCATGTCTGGAAATGTGACAGTTTTGGCTTTGTGTTCCCCTGAGCATTGGCCCAGGTGTTCAGAGAAAGTGTGGGAAAAACCCGTATTTCTGCATTGTCATTCGAACGCGGAAAAAACACAGGAGGAAAATGAGCTGTCACTCCAATTCCCGTGATGCCTTGCTGCTTAGCATAACTCTAGTCTGCGGCCCAGGGTCCACTGGTCCATACTCTGACAGATAATTAAGAAAGCAGCAGCTTTTTCTAGACGGCTCTTCCCCGTGATTTGCATTTTAGCCAGAGGCGACCAGTTATAAAAAAAACATGATGGAAAGATGGTAAGAAGCCAATTAGATGGATGGATGGCTGACTGACAGCTCTCTGGTATTACTACTCCAGATTTCATTGTATGCAGCCTGGCAGTTTTCAACAAGAACCAACTTTTACAGGTTTGTAGAGCTGTTAAGTGAAGGACTATATATAGAATGCAATGGTTTTGCACAAACCTTTTACGTTTTCCTGAAATAAACATTTATTATTTCCATTCTAGTTTAAGCGTGATAATTTCCCTTAATTAATCGCAATTTAAGCAACCACAGTCAGAAATTCTGTAAGACTTTGTATTAAAATAGCTCTGTCAATACCACAACGATTAAAAAGTGAGATGCAAGTTAAGATGTGACACTTCATAACACGGCAGAGGTGAAGCCAGTTGGTAATTAACTTTTCTAAGGAACAAGTCTGACTTTTAACATAATTAAATGACAGTGGTTCACTTGAAATAATAAAGTACTCATTGGAAAGAGACAAACCATTTGAATGAATAAAGAGAAATCTGAAACTTCTTGTTTTGCCAGGAGAATCTGTGCTCAGTGGATGTTTCCTTTCTTCTGGGGATCTTTTTTTCTTTTTTTTTTTCCCTGTTGTTTTTCCCAGAGACAAAAGATTGTTTTGCATAGGACCTAACAGTTTTAAATATGAAATAGCTTGTAAATTGCTACTTTCCAGCTCATCTGTTCAGCTCCGACATCTGGTAGCCAATCAGAAATATTCTTCTGTGCTAGTGCCTTGTGGCTGTATCTCACTATAAAATTTAAACATTAGCAAGGCTTTTGTTTCACTTTTGTGCTGTTTGTGGATTTTAATTTTTTTTTTTTTTATTATGAATACCAAATTTAACAAATCACAGTAGCAATTGAATTTCTAAAGCTGCAACTGCCATCTGATGAGTAAGTAATGGTCTTCACCAACATAAAGAGTCCCTCATCTTTCTTTGGCTTCTGCAAGTTTATCCAGTGCTGGCAATTAACGCTTAATGAATGATTGGTTGTTTACTCAGTTTCCCATAAAGCAGTATTTCAAGGAATATGACTTTGTGGATGTGAGTTATCCAAACTGTTGAGAGCATGGAAAGCTGAAAACCTTACCCTATCCGTTTGCCTGCTGCAATATAACAAAACCAAAACAAACCCATTGGAAGCTCCTTGTTCAAAACTGGCTAGATTTTTTTATTTTATTTTTGATTTTAAAAGGTACAAAAATAAAAAGCAAACTTATAACATGGTGAAAGCCAAGTTATACATGGTAAATAGCAGCCTGTGAGGTTGCAACTGGTCAAAATAGACTATTTATATTGGTAGATTAAGTGAATTTATTCAATAGTGATTTTTTCAGAATTTGTGAAATTTTTAGAAGACTAAGAAATCTTCTTCCAGTCTTGCCTTCTGTTTCACTTCATTCTTCACTACATTCCCATTTTTAATAGTGGAGGAAAAACCTGAATCATAGGAGTTGGAAGGGACCTTGAGAGATCATCGGGTCCAACCCCCCTGCCAAAGCAGAACCATGAGCTGTAGGCCATTCTGTGAACATCCTGAGGAAAGAAAATGCACTTCTAATGCCACAGCTTGTAAATCTTCCCTAATTCAAGTCTCTACTACAAGGTCCTTCATCTCCTTTCTATCAACCAGCTACACAAACATTTCTCCCACATAATCTAATATTACGTCTACCACAATAGATGGCCCTTAAGATTCTTCATCACCTGTCCATAATATCCGAAATTTCATACTATAATTAAGACTTACCTTTTATCCTAAAAACCCTTAATCTCGATTGGTTTTTTCAATATTATTACTGAGCCACCTCCATATTGATGCTTACCCTTGTATACCATAAATTTAGCCGAAAAGTATCATTTTTGTCAAGTACTGAAGGCGTAATAAAACCCAGAACATAAAAACTGGAATAAATCTTATCAGCTAAATACCTTGAATTGGAAAGATGGTGATCTGTGATGGGACTTGGAAAACCAGTACAATTCTTAAAAAGCATTAGCATAGGAATTGCAGTGTAGTGGTCAGAAAGTTCTGTATTGCCAAGGAAAATCTCACACCAGTTTTGGTGATCTGGATCCTTGGAGAAGCCTTGGGAGAGTCCTTCAAGAGAAAAATCAGAATGTAGGTTTAAATTTATATTTATCACCTTTGACAGGAACTTGCCATATTTCTACGAAGTAGTAGCAATGATACAAAGATTCTATTCATTGTAATATCTAAACTGAAATTACCATCTGCCATTAGGATCATAAGGAGAATTTAGGACAAATTATTTCAAAATAAACAGATTCTGCTAATCCTACATCTTCAAATTATTTAAATATTTTTCCCCATTACATTTATGCTCCACTTATTTCAAAAATACTTCCTGTGAAATTGGTCTAGTAGCAGTTCATAAAACTTCCTGATATTTAAGCTCACCTTTATTCCTTTAGATCTTAAAAATTCTCATAACAAAACAAAAAATAATGAAACCATCATTTTAAAGGGGTAGAATATTGTAATGGCATGGAGATTTAATTAACCCTATATATATGTATAAAAATGAAATGCACAAATATGCACACACATACATTCAAAGAGAGGTTTCTGCAAATAAACTCCAAAATTAAAGATATGTCCTCAGAGACACTGATCCACCAAAGTCACAGTGAAAATTGAGTTGATTTGATTTCACCTTTACTAGAGAAGAAAGAATTAAACAGTCATTGCATATTTTAAAACTTTTTCATCTGGAAGTTCCCTAAAAGACTGGACAAAGTAAAGATTGCACACATTGTTTCCTTGAGCTTTTTGTTCTGTTACAGTTGGGCTTCTGAGGATGGGAGGACAGGGAATTAACTGTCAACACAATGATTACATGAGGGGTGGAAGAAGGGGTGATAAAGTGTAGTCCATTAAAATTTCAGTGATGATTTTAGTGTGCCAGGCTGTAGCAATCAGATTTGGAACGTGACTATGAAGCCTGAAACCATTCCCGTTTAGAAAGATCTAGGGACATTAAGGGTGGAAAACATCTAATCTACCTTTGCCTACCTAAAAATCAAGCATTTAGTTTAAGCTTGATTCTTCTGACGGCAGGTTGAGAGATTCACTCAGGGGATGATCCATCCTTTCCTAAAACCAAGTGTCTTGATACTTCATTTATTTATCATTATAATCAGTAGGAGGAAGCTGAATATCTAGTTTAACGTAGTCAATCACTTTTTAGGTGGTTTATGTTGGAGAAAATAGATCCCAAACCCCTTCCATCCATGACTCAGCTTTGGGATTTAGATCTTACTCTGCTCTTTGGCTCTATCCAGGACTGGAGGCCAGGACATTACTTGGTCTGACACAGTGGCTTGTGTGAAAAATCACTTTTTTAAAGGCCAATTCAGAAATTTCCTTTCAGATCTTTTGTTTAGTAGTCAATTCTGTCCAACTTATTAGATTAATAATCTTATAAGCCTGACAGTGTTTTAAGTTTACCTTTCTTTGTTCTTTCAAAAGTTGCTAGATGTGAACTGCTGCTTTATTATTATATAGTGAAAATTATTATTATTGGCTTTTGATGGCTTATTTTCCCCACAGCAGTGATGAAAAATTATATATGAGATAAAGGCAGAATTCACTGAAGGTAGAACTACTTTATTATTCACCACTATGTATTATTTCCAGTACAATAAAACAGTAGCTTAACAATAAGACAGTCTTAAAATATAGCCAGAATACTTTAGCAGAAACATTTTGACCCTGCTCTTGAAGCCAATAGAAGCATAATTTAATATTAGATATGATGAGTGTATTGGACATGACAAAACACCAATCTCTTCAATCCAGACCAACACAAGCATGGCAGATGAAAACAGCTCTTAAACTGGAGCTTAAAAGCAGAGCAATCTTTGTGTAGAAATAATATAACAGGTCTAAAGGTTTGACTGAAGACCAAGAAAAAAATCCTTGCACTTCCCCAATGGCCTGAAGAGCAGGTTCAAAAAATCATAGGGCACAGCAGCAAAAAATCTGATCACACAGGGTTTTAAAACAGAAAAGGAGAACCACAAGTATTCCCTAATTGGAAGACCGGAGAGAACAAGGGTTAGAGTAGCTTTCTAAAATTCAGAAGAAGGAAGAATGAGGAAGATGAGGCATTCAGCGAAATGTCAAGATAAAATCGATACAGCATTTTTCTGGGAAATCAATGCAGGGAGTGGAAGACATTCAAGATAACAGAGAAGCAAATGCTTTCTCTGGAGTGGATGAAAACTCCGACAGTGGCACTGAAAACAGGTGTTGTTTTCATAATTAAAACTCAAGGGAAACCTGCCTAAAGGGAGCTGTAATAATGAAATAGGGGAAAAAAAAATACCCACGGAGAACAACATCTCATTAGGAGAGATAAACTTCACATGCGAGCGACGTTGAGTTAAATGATAAATTGTTTTTCCTAATGGTACTCTGGTGTGAGACGAGTTCAGAGGTTCTGGTTGTTTTGCTGCGAGCTGGTGATTAATGACTGCGAAGGTTTTCACACAAGTGTGAAAGACAGGACTGGAAAATGAAGATGCAAGTTGCCTCTCCAAAGGGGCACTTTGTAAAACCAGTGTCTGGACAGAAATAGGAAAGCCTTTGAGAGGTTAGAAAGCCCTTATAATAACTGGCTGTGGAGTGACCCAGTTTAGTTATTTTCTGTTTGGTTTCTAGTTAATACTGTTTTCCCCTTGTAACCGATGCACACTAAAACCTCAAGAATAAGACCCTGAGGCAATTCTGAAATCATATACAGTGTATTTTCTCAGAGATAAAAAACATCAGCGACTCCAGTCCCTCTGACTCAGCTTGGTGTTCAGGTATCACGGAGTCAAATGTGGTACAGACATGCAGAGTGTTGCCGGAAACCCTCCAGGAAATCTGCAATGTCTGGGTGATTCCATGCTGGATTTTTCATAACCTTATCAATACCATTCCTCAAATAGGGATGTTTAAGGATGGAGAGAAACTGCTTATGTCAAGGGGTGGCTTGCAGGGCAGAGGAAAACTTCTTTGCTCTGAATAAAACTCTTCTGCTACAAACAGAGATTTTAGAGGAGCGGTGTAGTGCAGGGATTTCTGAGAAGGGATTTATGGGATAAACATCTGAGGCAGAATTGTTCCCTAGTTTCTGCATGTTTCATAGGCACAGCTGCGTTTCAGGAGCTGCTACAGTTGCCTACCTACACACTGCACATCCAGAAATACCAAAGAGGCCAATAAATCCTCAACTACTCTAGGAGGTTCCTGGATGGGACGCAAAGAAACACCATAAAGAACATTGTAAATTGATCAGAGGTAAAAAAAAACTTGGAATATTTAGTCAAACATGTCTATTTAATGACAACATCTTTAAAATCAGCAATTGTAAAGTCATGCTTCTAAATATAAAGGCTGAAGACTAGGTTCATCATCTGCAAGCAAAAAAATTTAGAAGCTATAAGAATTAATAATGGTCTTATGTGTGTAACATAGAGTTAGTAATGAATAACAGTGATTTTGTCTCCAAGCGCATCACTTGAAGAGATCAATACTTTATTGAGTTTGGATCTCTAAATATTAAAAAAAAATGTTGGAAAACTGAAAAACGTGTGGAAAACCACTGTCAGCAAGGAAAATCTTACTCTGGAAAACTTAAGGAGCTCCATTTCTTTTACTCCATCTCCCAGACTAAGCAATGACAACTTTTATAATAAATAAACAAGACGACTTTTCTGTCTCATAGAGAACAGCTCATGGTATACTGTCTGGAATTAAAAGTCAGGCAAATTAACAGGAAAGCAAAAGCAAATTAATTGAGTGTGATGAATAAAATTAACCTATACAATTATAAATGGTCTTTCATGGAATTTTAGCATGTTAACAACAAGATATTGTTATAAAAATTACATCTCCACTTGATATGATTAAGCTGATAGAGATGCCCAGAAGAGATAAGACCTTTCTGAGATCTCAGACCATCTCTGTGCCACAGATCTTTTCTGAAAGTGGCACGTGGGGTCATAGTGTTTCTCTACTACATGGAATTACAGAAGTAAAGAATCTCAGTGCACAGTTCTCTTCTCTGTAAGTTTTGCCAGCATTCATTTTATTTTGTAGGCAGTATGGCAGAAATAAAACATGATTGAGCAACACCCCATGAATTCAAGGGGGACACACATGAAATCTTTTGCAATTAGAATTTCACAGGGAATATGGATAGGTGAAATTCTAATTCCCTGTGAAATTCTAATTATCAAATTGGAGCCTTGCCAGAAAAGTGGGACAACCTTGTTGCCTTTGTTTGGTATCTCAAACTTTTCTATTTCAGGAAAAAAACAGTTTGTATGTCCCTCCAGAGGCCTTATGCACCATCCGCATCCAAGGGACTGCTTTGCCAATTTACACATTCAGGAATGCCACCTTAACCACTACATCTCACAGCCAGAAAGGAACCTAAATTCAGCTATTCCAGGCAGTGCACTAACTAGTGCCAGCCAGAACTGAGAACCCACGTCTCCTGTACAGAAAGCAAGAGTTATGAGCCCTACAAAAGAAAATTTTTAAGTTGAACTATTTTAGCTTACTAACCTGAAAAGCCAGTAAAAACAGTGTCCTAATAATTGCCTTGGGATAAATGTCACTGTGAACCTGCAGTTCACTGCTGGATTTTTTTCTCAATTTCCGTTATGAACAGCTGAGTCATTGGGTGGCAACTTTCTAGACAGAGGTGTAGCCTTGATAGAAGGTAGAGGTAGATGGTCCCATCCTAGTCTGTGGATAGAGGAGCCGTTGATTCAACCTACTTTGCGTGTTGAAAGGAGTGGAGAACCCATGTTTCGTCTACCTCACAAGAGCTCTCCAACCTCTAGATGACATTTAAAAATGAGCTTCTACCAATATTGCACTTATAGTTGATTTTAAATGGAAAAGATTTTTGTAGAGATGTGGGGGTCAATTTTTTTCTCCCAATTAACAAATAGGATGAGTAGTAGAAGAAATGTCCAGAGTGCCCAGGAAGTGATTGAGTCACCATCACTGAAGGTATTTAAGATGTGCACATTTAGCGCACAGGGACAAGGTTTAGTGGTGGACTTGGCAGTGCTAGGTTAATGGTTGGACTCCATGATCTTAAAGATCCTTCCTAACCTAAAAAAATGTATTATTATAAGAAAAAGGACAGCTGTGCTTTCTCAGGCAAGTCAGTGCTGCAAATCAAGGCTCTACTGTGTGATTGCTTTCCTCCCTTCTGGATGTGCCAGCCCTGGGGGTCCTAAACTACCCCTAGACGTGTTTTACACATCTCTCATTGTTGGTATCATGGACATGTGTATTTGTATCCCTTTGGCTGCAGTTGTACTACTAAAGTACTACCAGGCCCTGGTTCAGGCACTGCCATGCAGTAAACTGTGCTGTTAATTGCTAGAACAGTTTCTGGACTCACAGCTCGGTTTTGGCTCAGGCCAAACAACATCCACATAGTCTTTGGTGATTTGTATATAGGGATCATGCCTAGTAGGAAATTCATGTGCAGTCATTGATTGTGGAGGATAAGAAAGCAGATCTGTGTGAGCTCTTTTATCTCAGATCAGGGAAAAGTTACTGACTTTATAGTAATAAAATGATAATATAGTAATAAATTGTTTTCTAATTTAATTACAGGCATAATAATAAAAGCTTAAACTTATTTTATTACTATTATAATATAAAATAATGTGTTGAGCAGCACAGGGGGATAGGGAATAGGGGTTGGGGTCAGTTCATCACACATTGTCTTGGTCACTCCTTCCTCCTCCTGGGAGGACTCTTCACACTCTTCCCCTGCTCCAGGGTGGGATCCCTCCCACGGAGGACAGTCCTCCCTGAATTTCTGCAATGTGAGTGCTCCCAATGGGCTGCAGTTCTTCATGAACTGCTCCCACGTGGGTTGTTTCCATGGAGTGCAGACCTTCAGGAACAGACTGCTCCAGTGTGGGCCTCCCCATGGGTTCACAGCCTCCTTCAGGTGCCTCCACCTGCTCCGGTGTAGGGTCCACAGGTTGCAGGTAGAATCTCTACTCTCTCACATCCTCCATGGACTGCAGGGGGGCAGCCTCTCTCACCATGGTCTTCTACAGGGGCTGCAGGGGAATCTCTGCTTTGGCACCTAGAACACCTCTTCCCACTCCTTCTGCACTTACCTTAGTGTTTGCAAAGTTTCTTATATCTTCTCACTGCTTGCTCTGATGTCAAAAAGCTGCTGCTACATTTTGGTTTATTTTGTTCTTAACTGTTATCCCAGAGTCACTCTCACTGTCACTGATGGGCTCAGCCTTGGCCAGCAATGAGTCCATCTTGGATCCAGCTGATATTGTCTCTGTTGGACATGCAGGAACCTTCTAGCAGCTTCTTGCAGAAGACACCCCTGTGAGCTATCCTGTTAATAGACACCTCTCCCCATCCCCCATTACAAAAATCTTGTCAAGCAAACCCAAAACATAAAGTCAGACTAAATGTCCCTGTGGTTTGGAAGCCTTTCTCTGGGTAGTGACAAGTAAAAGAGTCATGAGAGAAACAGCAAGAACAGGGCTGGAACAGCCAGGTATTTCTTCTGTATATGCTCCAGACCCCACCAGCTGATAGCCTGGGGCATTCTTGAGCCACTGGCTGTGCAGATGTATTGAAAATCCTTCCTGGCTTCTGGGGTCAGAGTACTGTAGAGCCATTCAGCTTCTGGAAATTCTCCTGTCCATGAAATAACATTTACTTGGCGGAATTAGTGGCCAAGTTTATTTGATAGCCAAACAGTACTTGGGTTGTGGAGGAAGCAGAGAAGGGAAATGTGCTGCAGTCCAACAGGAATGTGATGTGATGAAGCTGTGTTTATTTTGCAGGAGCAGCTAATATCAGCAGTCAGCATAGGAGACTGTGTGGTCTACATACAGATAAAAAAAACCCAGGTTTTGTCTGAGAAAGCTTAAAACGGGTAACAAGAAGAGAAATAACAGAAGTCAGGAAACAATATCATTTTCCATTTTAAAGGAGGGGATCAGAGGAAGAGAGATTAAATTATTTGCCCCAGCTTGAACAGGGGGTGTCTGTCCTGACCAAGAATTTCTCTCCTCTGTTTTTGCCCTAAAATTATCCTTAATCAGATTTTAATTCAGACTGCATCATATATTGACTACTGAAACATCATACTCTGTAAGGAGCCCTGCCAGTAAAGCCAGAATGGCTGAGGGGTTGGAGGTCTGCAGAAATTTAAAGAAAGGATTTTAAAAATCACAGAATGATGAGAGCTACTTGAACTAGACCTCCAAATGTATTTTAAAGCTTAGGAGAAAAAGATATATTTGCAAGTGCATATTAACAAAATGCAATGATGGCAGACCCCCTCCAAATCAGTCATCATATACTCATTTTAACAGACCTGCCAGAACTCCTAATTAAGGTCTCCCTTAGGACTCTTGTTTTCTATCTCATTATCCTGATAAAGTGGACACCAATGAGTCTCTTAATGAGGATTAAACTGTAGGCTTTAGTTGAATTTGCATCTCACATTTGCTATTGATGAGACCCTCCTGAAATATGCCACACGTACTTGCCAGTTTCTAACTCAGAATTCAAAACACTGTATGAAAAACCTGGTAATAGACTTCCAGCGCTTTGCCTAGCAATTGTCCAAGAATAAGAGATAAAAATTGTCTGGTTTGATAAATACAGCATTTTCCCATCCACAGTCCAACAGTGTGTGTCATATTGCTCTGTATCTGGCTTAAAAGGGACAGCTGCTCCAGGGATCTGGAAACACTCTCTTTAGTTTTTAACAGAAGGAAAAACTGAAACGGAAGCAGATGTTTGTGACTGTATCACGCGTGAGATAAGGCCTTCGGAGACATTTGGGTTTTTTCCCAACAGCAAGTGTTTAAAGTCTCATCTTCCTTAAAGGAATTTTGATTTCATGCCTGACCCAAGAAATATGTTTTGTGTAAATTCACATGACAGAGTTTCTTGCTGATGGTTTTAGTCAACGTGGGGCGAAGTCATGAGGTTGTTCTGAAACCTGGTTACTGCCTGTGCTTACCAGAGAAATGATCCACTGCCAGGTTGGAGTTGGAGTATCTCCCCAGTTGCCATGCAGCTAGTTATGAGGTAGCACCACCTAAGTCTACATCCACATAAATGCCAGGAGCCTTCTAGGTCCTAGGAGACAGAAGGGTTACCTGCTAGAAATCAGACCAAAAGAAGTTCACTCAGCATTCTTAAAATCTGCATAGTCCTGAATTAGTGTCTCAGTCAATTTAATGACAGTGTTCAACACACCTTAATTAGCACTCTCTAAATTAAATTTATATCTGTCTTATGGAGTTCTGTGAACCCAGAAATTCATTTCTTTCTGAGGACTTCTTTGCTCTTCAACATAGAAAAGGATCAACACTGACACTCTCAGCAGCCTCTCCACCACACTTGCTCAGCTCTTGTTTCTTGTCTTCTTGCTTTAATCTATTCATGGACATCTGACAGAAGACTGGTGAGACAATTTAACCTCCAGAATAGATGCCAAATGTTTCCCTCATCTGTAGTGGAAAGTGCACAAGCACATATCTTTGTTAGTATGTACATTTGGAGACATTTTTACATTAAAGTTTTAATTGGGAAAGAGTTTTGAATTTTGATGCCTAGGTTATCCAAATTCTTCTACACCTGTACTAGATTTTGTGTTTACAGAAAATCTGTTTGATAAAACCTGAAAATTTTGGACTTCGTGAAACCGGTGAAAAATTTGTCAATACCACGAATACACCTCTGGGATCAGAAAGAAGAAAAACAACCCACCCATTGATTTAGACTTTCTCAGGGCGTGTGCACACATGTGTCTTGACATGCTTTTTTTTAATGGATGTGAGATAAAAAATTATTAATAAGTAATTTCCATCACTTTTGCATGTAATCAGCTCCCAAATTTGGGCTGTGAAGCACGTCTATGAATGCTCTTGTTCTGGAGATAAGATCCCTGTTCCTAGTTAGGTTCAAATAGGAAATGTGACACAAATTGTAACCACAATAATGACAGTGACACATGTGAAAGCAAATCACAAATGTCAGGAAAAGTCAGAGGATGTACAGAGGAAAAGTAGAGTCTTCTTTTGCCCATATTATTGCAGCAGCCATGGCCATGCCCAGAATGTTGCTATCCTCGGTGACGTCAAACAAGGTTTCTCCTCACAGAGGAGCTCTCTGTCCAAAGAAGTCCACCATACACACAAAAGCAGTGGAGGCTATAAGTGATGTTATCTTCTTCATGACAAGAAACAAGAGGAGTCACACTCATTCATCAAATTATAAATGTTTGGGGAATTTTTAAAAAAATAATAAGTAAAAATTAGTCAATTGGGAAATGATTGATTGCTGTCCTGGTGCAACAGCAAGGTGGATCAAATGAAACAACAGATCAGAGATTTCAAACAAATTTGAGAAAGTCTCTCATCATTCTATGCAGTTAAGCCATGGAATTCTGTTTCCAGACACTGATATCAAATATTACAAGTCCTAAGACTTTAGATGAATTCAAGTATTGCCTACACAATTGTGAAGAAAAAAAGTTCACTGAGCTAGATACAAATTTCAGGCCTGGGAAATCCCAGAGTTGTATTACATGCTGGGAGACAATTCCAAAGAAATATTGTTTTATGCTTTTCCATAGACATTAATTTTTGGCAGATACTGAAGGCAGGATACTGGTCTGATCTGGTACTGTGCTTTTGTGTTCTTAAATATCAAAATGTGTCACTTGGCATTTTTTCTTCCCATTCCTAATCTCCCAAATAAGATTTTTTTACACAAAATTTGAAAACAGGAAGGAAAAAACCAAACATACAACTTCTTTCTTTCTGAATGATTCCAGCTGACTTTTCTTTTTATTTTCTTCTTCAAAACTAAATTGAAAAAATATGTTATTTGTGGTCAAAGCCAAGATTTGCTTTACTTAGTTTAGTCAGTAAATTGTTTGGACTTGAATTTAAGCAGGTTTGCATAATGACAGTCTGTTGTGCTTCTTAATTTGGGAATTAGGGAGCTTGGAGGAACCCTACTGTTTACCAGCTTCGGTAAAAAATCAATTTTAAATTTATTTCAATGAGTTCTGTTTCTTCTCTTCCCTGTGGAGAAGTGCACCTCATATATGTGGTACACTAGTTATACTGGGCACTCTATGATGGATAACAGCTGAGATTAGGTTTTTTTTAACAGGGACACTGATTGTCTGGGAAAAAGCAGATTTTCCTGTTTCTCTTCAACAAGGGGACAGAATTTAACCTTGGTTAAAAATTCTCAAAGCTAAATCATCTCTGGTTCAAGATCTGTTGTACCCCAAAGACCATATTTCTGCACGTGAGTCATCATAGCTGACAGTCCTGAGATGTGTTTGTTTGGGGACAATGATAAAGAAATTATTTTAGGTGAAGGGTTTGACAGTTTGGAATTTTCTTCTGCCCTTGGTATAATGTAAGCTGAACTTTCTAATAGTAAGGGCATTTCTACAAAGCTTGTGTCTACATGAAAACATTCCCTGTGAATCTACTGTAAATGTATAACATTTTGAAGTACAAGCATTAACAAGTAAGCACTTAATTGCACTCAGTAAGATCTTCATAATTTCTTTCTTAGTTTGGTAAAACCTATCATAGACATGGTATTCTAGTCCTTCCACTTTGGTGTCTAACTGTAGCAGGAAATATCCAGAAATGCCAACTGTATTTCTACATGTACCTGAGTGGTTACAGACACGCAAAACACCTGATGAGATTCACAGTACTGTTGAAATACCCAGGCTAAAAAAAAAAATAAAAAAATCCAAGGGATTATGAATTTAGATGCTCTGAAAAATTCCTAATCTTGCTCTAATCAATCCACTAAATGAGAGGTGTTTCATCCTTGCCTGTCACCACTGCTTGAGGGCTTCTGTGCAAATAGGACCTAACTTTCAATGGTCAGTCATTGTGCCTGACATCTTCCTTCTGAATAGCTTTGAACAAGCAGGACTGAGGTCCCTGAAGTTAATAGGTGATCAACCTATTGGCATCAAGGAATTTGTAGTCACCACCCTGAGGTTAGAAAAAAATGCTTTTAAGTCACAAGATGTCACTGGGAAATTAATTGGATTATCACATCCTTACCTTGCTTTGCAGGAAGTAATTTACAGCAGTACTAGTCCAAGTGGGACTGATCTGGCTACATTGCCACCACTTATTTGTTGTATATATCTAAATCTCAGTTAGACCTTTTCAGCTCTATCCAAATCCATCATAGAAAGATTAACACAGACAAGGTGGATAGTCTTTCCTAAAGGAGAACAGAATGTGTGTGCTACACAAGAGCATATCTGTCCCCATTTAAAGAGGGTGTGACTATCTCAGAAATAGATGCCTTCATTTAGCTGTGTTGAATCCCACCCCAAAGACCTTTACCTGTTTTCTGCATTTACTTAATAGTGAAACCTAAAAGTTAAAGATGGGTCAAGAGGAGATCAGGGTCTACTCTTGATCATTTGAAGAGTGCAATGTACCTGAATACAAGGGTTTTACATTAAAGGCAGATTTTCAAGTGCTTCCCCTAAAAAAACAATGCTTTGTTCATCTGTTATTCGCAGAAATGCAGATTATGACATAATTACAGAGATAACCTGCATATGAAACAGATAACCAATATCAGATAAGTATTGTGCCTATAACAATAAGTTTTAGAGCACCAGATGTGTTTCCAAATAAGTCACTTTTCATGGGAGATTAGTCACTGTGGAATTACATCTGTTAGTCTTAGAAGAAGGGAAAACATAAAACAATTAAAAGGAGCAGGGACAGGTATTTAGAAAGTATGTGTAGAACCAGGAGCTCCCAGCCACCCATTTACCAGATTTGCAAGGCACACAATGCTTACTAAAGAGAGCAAGTTACTACTGTATATTTTAGTGTTGGAGGAAAATCTGTCTCCAATGGTTTTGGACACCTTGTTACATCCCATTCTGAAAACTGTCAAGCATGTAATGACAGCTAGGACACAGAGGAATATTTCTCCAGTTGAAGAACAAGAAGGCCCACAAGGAAAATTTGCTGATTTGCTAAACCCTTTACATTTCCAGATACAGCTGTAGGATACTGAGTATATTACTGTAAACTATCACAAATATCAGGACTTTTGCCTCTATGGGTTATTGAGCCAGGCAGTTCATATCTGAAGAGTTCCCCTGTAACATGGACACTGCCAATAGAGTAATCCCGAAACCTTGTATTGACAGATGGAGCTGCATATGGATTCATCCAAATGCAAGTTGCCTAAAGGTTTCGGTGGATTCTTCTACAGGAGACTTCAACCCAAAGGAGTAAGTGCTTCTGTTTGCTAGCAGCGTACAGACACATCTTACCTCAGAGAAGCAAGTAGCATACAGTCTTGTGTGCATTTTTGTTACAGTAAATGCTAGCAGTAAAGATAGGGAGTGCTAGAGAGAGATCCGTACCCATGTTGCAATTAAAAAAACTGTTCAATGAGGAAGTGTAGAGGAGGGAAAGGTGACTACCTTTTCCTTAAATTTGTAGTAGATGCAGTACTCAATGCAGTGCCCAGCTTAATACCGAGACAATAAGATGTGGATTTAGTACCAGATCCCTATATAATCTCAGAGGCTAAAGCAAGAAGTACCATGACTTTTTCTAAGTCCATACAGGTAAGTAAAAACTATTATGCCTGAAATTAGATCTCATATGAAAACGTACAGTTAACCTAAGATACTCCCCAAATCATGCTAGGTTGGAACAATGAAAGAACAGAGTCTCCAGCCAAACCATTTCAATCCCATCTCTATACTTTCCCTTGCCAGGAATCTCTCTCCTGCTGTGTACCTGGCAATATGCAGAAAAGGCAGATATTTCACTCGGCAAAAACTCAAATCAGTCAGATACAGTGAGCAAAAGTTCTCCTCTTCTCCTCAAGATGGTCTAGAATAGATGTTCTCATGCTGTTTTCTTTTGGGAATAAAATCCTTCTTTTACCCTGCAGGTATCCTCTCTCTCTCTTTGTAGTAGTGTAGTCACTGGGATCAAATTTAAAATGTTCAAAACCTCAAATTCCTCACAAGATAGTGTGAAACTGCACCTCACATGTCACTGTAAAAACAAAGCAAGCAAGCTTTGAATTATTTCAGAAGTGGTGTGTTTCTGCACTCTCTCACTGAAAGATAGTTCTACAGGAAATGTGGTAGTGTAGCTAAACCACAGAGCTCTAAGGATCCTGGAGTTTTTGCCAGCTTTGCCATAGAATTAACCCCACCTCACCTAAAATTACCCATCTGTGAGTTAAGCATCCAGTCTGCATTGCTTTGGTTCTCTGGATGATGAGCAGTGAGAATAAAAACATAGAGGGCATGTTTATTACTATTTTTATTATTATGCATATGAAACAATACATTTATTAATAAACAATAATTATTAACACTTTCTCATATAGGTGGGATGTATTATGGCCCAGGGGTGCCACCTATCACTATTTATAACAGATGACAATTTTTAGCTTTTATTCTTGTTTTAAAGTGTATAGATGTCAAAGTGATGAATCTCACTTTATCTTCTCCTTCACCCTTCCCTTCCCTTCCCTTCCCTTCCCTTCCCTTCCTTCCCTTTCTCTTTCCCTTTTCTTCTTCTTTTTCTTCTTCTTCACCTTCATCTCCTTTTTTTCTTTTTCTTTTTTCTCTTTGTTTTCTCTTTTCTGTGCAGTGACTACACCTCACCTTTGCGGAGCACTTTACACCCAGTCTGCCCAAGGTGGATCACCCAACACAACCAATGCATTTCTTGCGGCCCGTTCACTACTCTAAAATATTGGAAACCTGACAAATAAACTTTTTTAATACTAGTTTTGGCTGCTAAAGCAGTAATTTCCTGGGCTCTGTCTGAACTGTGCCTCGAAAGCACTAGGTGGCAATGTTGTTACAACGAAAACTCCTTCCAGCACCATAAGCCACCGCTGCTTTGTGCCACCAGAGACCCCAATGATGATTCGCAGGCGATGCAGAAGCTTACAGAGCTGCCACCGCTCCTTTCAGTCGTTGCACGGCGTCATATCGTTGCCCAGGCTTGGTCTGAATTGAAAGTTCTTGGTTGATTTGTTTGCCTTTTCTTTAAAAAGCAAAAGAAGATGACGACCTAACATTTAGTACAAATTTGGCCTTCCCCATAAAATTTCCAGGGAGCCTGGGGGATACTGAATAGGACGCACAGGTATGAGCTGACAGTCCTACCCAGGTGAGGTTCAACCATCTGACATAAGAAGGTGAGAACTCAGGTTTGATGCTAATACCGTGGATAGGATCATTAAAAAAAAAAAAAATTAAAAAATATCACTTGTACCTTCCCCTTTCATTATGTACTAATTCCAGTGAAATCAAAGACAGAATTCCTGGGTATAAAATATAGGATATGAGTAGCTTTTTTCAAGATTAGTGCTTTTAAAGAGGAAAGTGTTACAGCTAGCAACTCATTCTGTGTTTAATCAACTCCAGACAATTAACCAGTATTATCAGGTCGTGATTCTGAGCAGCCTCTTCATCTCTGAGTATTTATTTTAACCCACTTTAATCCACATCATTCACCATTATCATAAACTGTGTGAATAGCATCTATGGGTACCAACAGGAAAAAGAATGGTTCTGGGCTGAGTTTATTCCATTGCTACAGGAACCTCAGGTTTTTAATTTCTTTTTTTTTTTTTTTTTAAAGAACTCACTGCACCACAGGGATAGCAGCTCTTGTGGCCAAAAACACAGTGTAGAAAAACTTCCCAGGGGAGGGAGTGGGCTACAATATCTCTCAGGGCTCCTTCTCTGCATCTTTTACTAGTGTATAAACAGTTGGATCCCACAGAGGGTATTAAGCTAACCCATCGTGTCAGCATCTCAGACTGCTCCAGAGTTACGCAGGGGTCAGTATAGTCCATTATGTGGCTTTTCAATGATGAGCAGTGTTGGCCTGCCATCGTACTCAGGAGGATCTGAAGATGCATCAGTGGTAGGGCCAAGGGTCTAAACAACCTGCCCAACTATTTGCCCAACCTGGAGCCTTTGTTGCTGATTGTGAGGAATATTATGTCAGAGTTACTTATTCTATCAGCTTTAGGTATCAGCTAAGTGGATATTGTTTTACTCTATATCTTACATGGAGGTCATCTGTCAGGTCAGTTTCTAGAAGAGATTCTCACAGTGTGTGTTTCCTCAGAGTATTAATTATACTGCAAAACCACAGCAATATTGCAAAGGAGCGAGATACAATTTTATCTGACTGGAAGAACAGGAGAAAATTACAGGTCTTACAGTGTGTACTAAAGAGACATTAGTATTACTCTCTGGATTTATTTGGGGTGGTGAGGAAGAGTTTCCTCTTCATTATTTTGGCCCTAAAATGTATTTGAAGTCTTATGTAGTGTATATATAAGTCTAAGTAAAAAAAGAATCCACATCCATGGACTTACAACTGTTTTGCATGGGTATATGTACCCAAATGTGTGAGATTGCTTCATGCACTTATACTTGAAATACTAAATGAGGACCTTCTTGAAGTGTTCTAGTGGGAAAAAAAGCGAGTAAGGCTACTGCTCCAAAATGCAAGTACATTTTCCACTGGAAATCTCTCATTTACACAGATATATTTAAAGAAAATGCTATTTTTTTTTCCACAAGGGTGGAAATTAATCTACATTGGAATTAGCTTTCTTTTTGAAATAGCTCATAGGTCTTGATTTCACAAACAATATAAACCTTTTGAGGTGTAGGCTGACACAACAGGGTTCCTGCTTTTTCCCTGTTTTTTACAGCCTTCCTTTCCTTCCCCTCCCTAGAACCGTGCTAATGCTTACTCTCTTCTGCAGTGGGTCAGCACAAGAACATCACCTGTTTGAATAGTTTTCTTGCTTGTTGGGTAGATCCATGGTCTGATGACCAGGAAAGAAAGAGACTTTGGGCAGTACAGAACAGCCTGCTTTTATTCTGGCTTGAGGAAACAGTAAAATTGTTTTCCCTTTGCTGGAAAACTATTTCCTGGATCAAATTCTTAATTTTCATGCCCCTCAAAAAAACCCAACCTGCTAAAAAGTAGATAGCAGCCCTGAGTCATTTTGTGGGTCTGGATTTTATTTTTCCCTTCCCTTCCCTTCCCTTCCCTTCCCTTCCCTGA
>VZTU01009191.1:86221-111112 GCA_013400835.1 Zapornia atra
TCCTCTCCTCTCCTCTCCTCTTTCTTTCCCATTACAGGGTGGGGGAGGAAAAAACACCAGATTCTTCTCACCCAGAGCCACCCATTTAGTTTGAAATAAAAGGAGAGGGGTGAAGTGAGGTATTTTCACTGGGTTTTAGCCATGTGATCATACAGAGCTTTTGATAGCACAGCGACGTTGTGCTGATATCTGAGGAAAAATCAGAAGCAGCAAAAAGTCAGAAAGTTTAAAGAAGAGAAAAGATGTGCATTTCTGGCCTTATTCATGTCTCATTAGCTTCTGGCACAATAAATTGCCTACACCAGCAAAACCAGTTGTTCTTTCTCTTTTTTAATGCAAATTTGGGGGACAAAAATGTAATGTCAGTAAAAAATGTGACGCCCAAAGAATAAATAGGACATAATATTTTCAGAAGCATCAAATATGACAATTAAGAGAGCATGTCCACCTTCCCACTTTCAAAACAGTTCCATCTCCCCATAATTCTCTTTAAGACAACTTATTGACACATTTTCAAAAGCATATTCTTGCCATTGGATTCTCCATGTTTCTGTGCTCACTCAAGAAATTAGAAATAAAGAGGTTCCTCCACACACAATGGGGATGTGAGAAAGTCTAGAAAGGTTTTCGTTCACTAGATACTGAAATCAGTGGGGTTGGATGATATCCTTTCTTTTTTTTTTGGAACACACCCTAGTGTGAATTTTCAAACTTTGTTGTATGCTGAAACATGTGGCTGAAAATTAAAGTCTTTGTGAAACTTCCCTATATTTCCAGGTACCCAAATGCCTCTGATCTGGTCCCAAGGACCAGAGTGAAACAACAGGCAAATAAATACTCCAGCAATCTTTGAACTTTCCTTATTATTTCCAAAATGCATGCCTTTCAAACTCCCAGATGAAAAAACTTGAGGAAAGGCAATGCTGTCTCTCCTTACTTCTGGAAGACATCATGACTCAAGAGAGGCATTTTAAAACTCAGAGGGATTCCTTTACCTAGCTCATTTGTGATTCCTGTGTGAATTACCTCCTACATTTTTAACTGAATTCCCTAGGAAACACCCAGCAGAGAAATTTAAGGTTGAAAACAGGCACATGAGCCCAGTCAGAAAACCTGGAGCTGGTGAAGTGAAGCAGATCATTGAAGCAGATGGAACAATCATGAAGAATGCCAGCCTCTCTGGAAAGCCTCTAGCTGGAATGTGAAAGAGTGTTTTTAATTGTTCTTTGACATTTTAGAAAAGGACAACACACACACACACAGAGAACTGTGCATCTCCTTCCCATTAATAATTTTCTGTCCAAAATATTTAATGAAATTCTTTGGTAGACAGTGGTGTTTTCAAAAAGCTGTGACCAATATCCCCAGTATTTTCACCTATTTACCTATTCCTATTACCATTAGGAATTTCTCTATCACCTTTTCAATGCAGATGCTTAAAAATACATATTGGGGTTGAAAAAAAACCCTAAAACCTCTTTCTTCTCTCTTTAATGACATCAGCTTCTTTTGTTGAAATACCAGTTCATGAAGGTTTTCAAACTCAGTTGTGCCTGAACTGGAACTGTGACATAAGGACTTTTAGACTGTACCCAGAATGGTCTGGTAGGAAGAATATCAAGAGAACTAAACTTTGGTGCTCTGCTCTGTGATATGATGCCTAAATTAAACATGTGTAGGAAGGAGAAAGAGTGGTCTAAATAAGGCTCTTTGCAATGAAAAATAACCCACCTCCCCAGCCCGTATAATCAGAGAAGAAAGAAATGAGGTGGGGAAGAGCGAAACCATCAGTGCAGATTAAGGTGATTGCAATTATCCTATGGAAATTGCAGGCTGAAAGTTGTGTCCTTACACATCTTCAGCTGAGGTGGGGTAATGACAGATTTCAGTACTTTGCCCCATAAGTATCTTTTCCTCCACATGCCTGCTCTGAAAGCCGTCTCAACATCATCTTGCACCTCAAGTAGACAACCATGTTGGTGGCAGTTGAGTGTCGATACCCCCCACAGACTGGAAGCATTTCACACCTTTATACAAACTACTTGTGGGGTAAAGGAGTTGTCAGGGATCTGGTATCCAGTGCAAACATCATTCAAGTAAGCACATAACATTTCTTAATATATTTTATTGTCCCCCTGGCTTATTAGTGTACAGTTTCAGAATATAGTTCCACTTGCTCTAACTCCCTTCTCAGGCAGGTAAGGGCACACATCACCATTAAAGATACCTTTCTTGTTGCATCTTGCATCAAAGATAGCTATTTCAGTCTGACCTCAGCCCCCCTGAAGCCCATTTCTCATTGTTATAACTGTTAAGGCAAAATTTGGTGGTAAGAAAGATGTTAATTCTGGCACAGTAACTCAGAAAGTTTTGTGCCACACCAAAGCATAAAACAGTAATTAGATGAAGAAAAAAATAAGCAACTCTTTTTGTTTAAATGACGATGTGCAGTCTTTCAAAGAAGCAGCTACACAGTCCATGACTCTCCCCAGACTCATTAAAGCAAAAACCTTACCCTTCCTGCCCTTTTCAAAACCATAAATTCTTCTAGGATTACATGCCAAGTTGATTTAAAGTGGTTGCTCAATCAAAAGAAAGTGTTGACTCTAAATTTCAGTGCTTTGTAATGTTCTGAAGCAAGCTGTAATCTGCTTTCATGGACAAAATGAGACTTTTCACCCTTCGAATTTGGATTGTCAAGTTTTTTATTACTGGTATTACAGGATAATCATCTTTTTCTTTAGATTATTGATTGTTCTGGTTGGATTTTTTCCTCTTTTTTTTAAAGGAGTCATTGATTGCTCCAAACGTAACTCGCTTATGTCCTTTGGAGTTTCTTTCCCACCTGTGCACCAGTTTATGCTTCATGTATAATTCAGCAATGAGGCTTACCCAGACCTGAGCAAGGCATAGATGGCTGAGCCCTTCATTCTTCGGACATTCGAGATTCCCATTGAAGCACTGAATGTTGGATTCAGCCCTCTATAGCAAAACATATGTCAATACACAGATGGTCACAACAGCAGCATTTTCCCACAGACATTCACTTGATATTTTTAAGCAAGCCCCCTTCCATTTGTCCTCAGACCTGTTGTTGTTCACCCAAGTATTCCAGTCAATTTAACCTGCAGGCAATTTTTTTTTTCCCTGAGGAAGACACACAGATATGACATAGAAAAGAACCCCCCAAAAAAAAACAAGCTGGGAAGAAGATTAGTGAGCCAGATGGACAGATGGACCAATAGTTTGATATGCAGAAATAGCTTGCTTGGAGCGAATTCAGGAGGATGTTGAGAGAACACAGATTATAGCTTCTAAATGGGAAGAGTTCAAAGTGGGAACCTGATATTCCAAGATGTGCTTGTGTAGGCTGGAAAATATATGTATGTGTGACACTTAACAGTGGGTTTTTTCTCAAAAAAATTAATCCCATTTCCCCCTGAGAAATAAGAATTTTAGCTGGAAGGTAAATATAGATAAGATTAAGATACATTGAATAAAAGGAACATCAATGGGAGGATGAAGTACCCTCTAGAGGTATCTGCCTCCATGGTTTATGGAAGAAAACCCAGATGACTAGCTGAAATGAAGGATTATCTTTTACAAGATACAAGTAAAACACTCCCAAATCAAGTGGTGGAGGACACCTTCATCAATTTTGGGATCCTGCAAGGAAAGTAGAGCCCTGACTTGAAAGAAAAGCACTTGTGTTACTAAAGTCTCATGGCAGTGTGGAGGAAAACACAGGGTCAGAGATGTGAGACAATTTTAAATTAGGCTGTCTCCTGGGAAAAATACCAAGTGGGTTGTCTAGCCTCAAGAAACAAAAATAAAAAGGCATGATTCCGATGTACAGAAACCAGGACACTTTATCAAAACCTGGCTGTGGATGAAACTTTGTGATTGGTATACATTGAAATAGTATATAGAGAACTTAAACAGGCCCAGGACATGATTCATTCAGTCAGCCTCTTTGAGTTCTGATACACAGGCCAATGGATAGTCCAATGACCCTGCTTTACATAATGTTACTCAGATATGCACACACTGGACATTCTCCAGGTACAGCATAGTCAAAGACTATCCTTTCATCAAAGATTTCAACATCTAAAGAGTTGTATTCCTTCTTCGTCATGCCTGGGAGTTTCCTAGAAACTGTTAGACCTCTTAATTTGACTTAATGGGTATAAATCAGAAAAGATTATATTGCTGCAAGATATAATAGAGGGGTCACTTAGCCAAATCTTTTGGCAACTTATTCCATTGACTAATCTGTCCAGTGATAGATTATTACGTGTCAAAATTTAAAAGCTTAAAGTAATTGCTATCTCCCCGATGCTCTATCAAACCCCTGTTAAGTTCTGAGATGTTTGTCAACTGAGATATCCTCTTTCAATACCCTGCTGACTCTCATGACCCTTCATTTATATCTCTGCCAGCCTTTTGTGATCATCAGACTTCTCAGTCCTACACTCCTTGTCCTCTCCGCTTCCTCCTGCCTTTCCACTGGCCTGATTTCTCTAGGACCCCACACATTTACACCCTGCTTTGCTCTCCCTTTTACATTTCTTCTTTTATCCACATCTCCTCCTCAAACATGCTAATGTCTGATCTAATATAGACTCATCACGCTTTGCTGCTGCTTCAGACTTGGCTCCTGCAGGCAGTGGGGATGATATCCACGATGTCAATCAGCATTGCCTATTGCCTTCAGTGTAGCTACTTCCAGTTTACACCAGCTGAGGATCCAACCTTCTGCTGCCAGAAGTACTAATGATTTTGCAGAAATATGGGTCTTTCTTCCCCTCTTCCTCTTTTTTTTCTCCCAGCATGAGAGATCTAATTACAAATTGCTGAAGGCTTGCTACAAATAAAATAAAAAAGTAGGGTGAAAAAAAGATACCCTTTTGACTCTGCTTTGTCTGTTACTAATCTACTGAAAAGAATTGGATCTATATTTTCAGCCAAATAAATATTTCTTCTCATGAATACTGAGAACAACTATTCAGTGAAATCTCTCCATGGAGAGTTTTTTAACTTATTTTCACAGCTGTGAGTTTATTCAGACTAATATTGCTGGATATCAGTTCTATGAATGATAGCAACATTGCTATGGTATAATGTTAACAGAGCCATCCAGCCTGGCTTTCTGCTCTCTGGAAGTACCACTTATCTCACCTCCCAGTAGCTTCAATCCAGTGGATGGGATTTGTGCCATATTTTTATTTGTTATGATTATATTAAGGATGACAACATAGAAAAGGCTAAAGGTGACATTAATACTGGAAGGCTAAACAATGTGAGGGCCTTTCCTCTGCTCCTGGGGCCAGCTGCAGCAAGGACTATTTCTCATGTCTCCTTGGAGCCCCTGTCGAGGTGTGCCCAGAGAAATCCAGCTGGGTCATGAGAAAGTGTTTCCAGCTTTGTGATGCTTGATGGACCCAAAACATCTGGCAAACAGAGGAGATCAAAGGACTCTTAGGTGGGGGAACTGCTTATATTTGATGACGATATCTGGAGTAAGGAGTTGAAGGAGAAAAAATTAGAATTTGGGGGTCTTAATCTTCCCCAAAGTTTACCTTTAGGAAATTAATTTTCTGGATTCAGGTCTTAGAAAATTTTCCAAAGTATGAAAGCTTTAGGCAGAGCCAGGAATGAAGTCAGACAGTACTTCCTGACCCCTGGTTCACTGCCACAAAGATCACCTTCCCTCTGCTTCAAGCACTGTGGTTACTATGGTCATGGCAGTCACAATGTACCTTTCCAGAAAAAAAAATTAAAAAATCATCTTGAACTCTTCCCAAAGCACTTCAATCATCTGAGTTCTGGGTAGCAGGCACTTCTGTGGGGACAGGGACAGACTGAGGCCAGGATAGAATGTCAAATCATGGACCACTATCCAGATCTAAACCAACAGTGCCCATGGCCAGGTGCAGGCAGGGTTGTAGCACTGTGGGGCCATAGCTCATGTGTGGTCCCAGCGAAAAAGCCCCATCTCAAAGCAGCTCCCTCAGGCAGAGGGATCAGCCCTGGATGACCCCATAGGGCAGACTGAACCCTGTCTAAAGTCACAGAAGGATGGCACACATCCCTCACCTGTGCCATCTCCAGCCTGATCCCATGTCCTGCTGCCAGTTCTCCAGGGTGGGGTGTGTGCTTGGGACCATTTAGTGTCTGTGGGTCTTATTGCCTTCTAAAGGTACCCATTTTCCTTAACTAAATATTACGACAGAAAATACTAATTATCTTTCCCTTTAACAAACTTAACTTTTAGGTATTTAAAGACATGGACCTCCTTAGCCTCCAATGTAAGCAATTCTGTCAGGAATATCAACAGGAAGAATGACAGAAATTATGAGATTGCAGGGGCCTAAATTCTGATTGTACTAATGGAAAACTCAGGCACAGAGGGTGTTCAGCGAGGATGGGACCCTTAGGAGCTCAGGTACTGAAGACAGTACCAGAGACCTAAAGCGGAGCTCCTGCCAGAGGCCTCCAAACCAGCTGTCTCTCCATCACAGAATCACAGATGGTTGCGTTTGGAAGTCATCCTTGCTCAAGCAGGACCATCTAGAGCAGGTCACCCAGGACCATGACCAGGTGGGTATTTAATATTTCCAAGGATGTATACTCCTCAACCTCTCTGGACAGCCCATGCCAGTGCTTGACTGCTCTCACAGAAAAGAAAGTATTTTCACATGTTTTAATCTGTTTCCTCTTGACCTGTCACTAGTGCAAATTAAAAAGTCTGGGTCCATTGTCATTGGCTATGGAGCTGGAAGCCATACAGATGTGCCAGAAGGAGTGAAGGCGATGAATACTACTGAAGAGCAGTATAGATGACTTGGAACTAATGCTATGCTAATGTGGATATGTCCCTTGATCTTACCTGAAAATAATATTCCGTCCATAAAAACTTCTTCCCACAACTGAAATCCAATTAAACCACTGGTCTGGCAGTTACCAGAGTCACCAACCTGCACTGGAACATCTGCCTCCCCTAGTTATCATGCTCCATTACTTATACTGCATTTTTTGCAACCAGTTGGTACAGGGACAAAAATAGAAATCCTGCTCACTGCACTAGAACTCCATTCACTCTTTTCCTGCAGACATGAAACAACCTTTCCATATCTTTTGAAAGGTCTGTTTCCTTTCAGTTTGTATAGTCACCCCTGCAAGATCCCAACAGAACAAAAGTGTAGAGATACACACACACTTTGCATACGTACAAGTGACAAAATACACTAAAATGACTCAGAGAAGACAGGGAAATGTGTGATTTGGCTGCCTAAGCATATGGACCACAAGACATAAGGAATAACTCAGCCCTTCTGGAGACATGACTCAAGGTAAGAAGGAGTATTCTAAGGCATTTCAGATAACCACAGGTGATCTTGGCTGGACAGCTGCGTTGCACACATTGTGTCTCGAACTGAATCTTTCCCCAAATGTCTCAGCAACTGAAATCAGCTATCAAAATTATAAGGAAAAAAATTGTGTCTTGTAAAAAGAACACTTTTGGGACTTACACATGCTTCAGCACCACTCCAGACACCAGCACGGTGCTCCTAAGTAGAAGTAAAACAATAGTAGTCACAAATATTAACAACTTTGTTTATACATTTGGTTTTTATGGCATGCTTCGGTTGGCTAAATGCAGGCATGTAGTGGCATTTGAGATACCCTGAGATATGTGCACAGGGTGGGCTGGCCCAACAGGACAAGTCAGAGTCCTTCACTTGGGACATACAAACCCAAGCAGCACTACAGGCTTGGGGAAGAGTGGCTAGAAACCTGCCTGGAGGAGAAGGACCTGGGGGTGTTGGTTTATTGCAGGCTGAACATGAGCTAGCAGTGTGCCCAGGTGGCCAAGAAAGCAAATGGCATCTTGGCTTGTATCAGAAATAGTGTAGCCAGCCAGTCCAGGGAAGTGATTGTGCCTCTGTACTCGGCATTGGTGAGGCCGCACCTCAAGTACTGGGTTCAGGTTTGGGTCTCTCACTATAAGACATCAAAGTCCTGGAGCGTGTCCAGAGAAGGGCAACCAGGCTGGTGAAGGGGCTGGAGAGCAAACCTTATGAGGAGCAGCTGAAGGAACTGGGGTTGTTTAGTCTTGAGGAAGCTGAGGGGAGACCTTATCACCACCTACAATTACATGAAAGGAGGTTGTAGAGAGATGCGTGTTGGTCCCTGCCCAAGTGACAGGTGATGGAACAAGGCGAAATGGCCTCAAGCTGTGCCAGAGCAGGTTCAGATGAGATATAGGAAAAAAATTCTTCTTTGAAAGTGTTATCAGGTATCAGAACAGGCTGCCCAGGGAGGAGGATGAGTCACTATCCCTAGATATGTTTAAAAGATGGGTAGATGAGGTGCTTAGGGATATGGTTTAGTAGAGGACATGTATAGTTGGACTCAATGATCTCAAAGGTCTTTTCCAGCCTCGTGATTCTGTGTGTGACATAGGACATACAGGAGATCTGCGTATTTATCCAGCTGCTGAGTCCTCCCACATAGCACTGAATTAAGGAGACTGAATATTGCCTTCAGTGCCCACTGCTTTGAATGGTGATGCAAAGAGCAGAGACACAGAGAAGCGTGTCATTCCATTTGTCTTAGAAAATATCCCAATGTCTGTGAACAAACACCTGGAAACAGTTCACCTCCTGCTATGAAGAGTTGGTCTATGGTTAATCAAACAACCCAGATTATCTGCAGAGAAACCAGTAGGGTTCCTTAATCTGTAGCAGTGAGCTTGCTCTTTCCAGCCCTCGAACATGTTTTGGTTTAGCAGATCATTGCTCATCCTCTTATGGTTTACAGTGCAGGTCATGAACTTGGAGTATAATATTCCAGCACGTACGTTTTTAAAGTGCAACCCATGTAGCATTTTAAGCAGAGTAAATACTCAATTAGAAGGCAGCACAAGACTCCCAGTATGATGTTATGTGACAGGGAAAACAGGACAAGTAATTGTATTTGTTTAATTTAAGAAATCAAGTGGACAAGGGTATCGGGACCTTTCTCTTACCCTTATTACTTGTTTCAATTTTGTTGCCGGTATTTTTCCTCGTGTTTAATAGGCAAGGCAGCTGACAACTGAATTAGTACTCTTCCCTTAGTATGCCACCAGCTCATGACAATAGCCTTAGGGGTAAGATATAGATAACTGAGAAGTTTTCTCACTGTTGTGATATATTTTTTCATATGGTTAATAAGGCAATTGAAATGACATTCTGTCACAGTGGTACAATCCAGTGAACTTGTGATTTCCCTTGTGTTGCCACTAGGAGGAGATGCGCTGTATTAATATCCCTCCCCGCCCCCCCGCCTGTTTTTTTGGGGGGGCGGGTGGGGAAACGTGTTTAAAGGATATGACAGTCTGCAAACTAAAGTGTACTTTCGTGTTGCTACGGATTAGCTCCTGTTCATTATCACTAATGGGGAAAGGCTTAGGGCTGAACTGTTGTTGCTCCGCTGTGGATTTGGTTTCAAAAGCCTGACGGGAGTGCCCGTATATTCCAATCAGGGAGTTCAGTTAGAGGAGTGCAAATAAGAGAATCATCAGCAATTAAAACAAAACGATAATAATGGCTAAATCTGTGTACAATGATACTTAGTATGTCGCTTACAAGCAATTACGTAGTTTTCCTTACAATGAAGCCTCTCAAAGTGTGGTGGGCTTAGTTCACTTCTGAAATAGCTCTCAAAGCCCTGATGCCAAATCCTGCTTATCACTGCTGCGAATTTGCACTGAAGGCCAGGTCAGCTCTACTTGGGCTATTTGCATCGAGATTGCCTGTCTTGAAAGGTGTGAAAGGCAAAGTGAGGAACCAGTGCCGAGCACCTAGTGAGCGCAGGGCTTTTGTCAGCTAAGATCTCCATCAGTGCCTAGTACTATTCTAATATGGCAATTGATTATTTCCCAAAGGCCTCAGTACCAGCAGCTCAGATTCATACAAAAACATCGCCTTAGTTCAAGCGTCTATCACAACTATAGCAACTACAGGGGAAAGAGGTAATTGGAGTGGCAGAGGCTGCCCTGTTCTCAATGGACGGGCAATTGCCCCATGGCAAGACAGAAGTGGATGGTGCATTTATGCACAGGCACATATTGTTCAAGTGGTACATGCCTCTAGACATACTGTCTGTACTCGAAGGGCTCCAGCTTGCATGTTGCAGGTTATTAATCTGATCAGTGTCCAAGCATAGGGCTTTCAGCTGGGGCTTTGCTTACTGCATGCAGGACGTTGGAAAGCACATTTAGTTAACATCTCGTGAACTGTTTATCAGAAAACTCCAAGGATATAAATTAGTAAAATTTTATCTTCTTCTCATTGATAAAACTGAGACACAGCATATATATATATATATGCATACATGTCTATTTCTTTTTTGCTTTATTGGTGTTGAAGGTCATGAAAGATTTGGAGTCCTAACAGTTCTCTCCAGCTTCAAGGATCACCACACGGCTCAGACCTATCAGGTCCCATGCTTTAGGATGTTCTGTATGTATTCAGTCCTGTGTAATTTTCATCTTTTGTACAGTCTCACCTACATTTTAGCTGCTGCCTTCCTCCACTGTATGATTTCCCTTACTTGTTACAGACAGTTGGTGTTAAGGAAGTTTCTTCACCCTAGGCTTTCCTCAGCGGAGTCTCAGGTTTGAACTCTCATGACATAATTTGAGCAGTACAGACGTACTGACAGCTCGTGCTGGGTGCCTCTGGAGAGGGACTCTGAACAAAGAAATATCTGGGCAATTATACCTTTACAATCTAAGTGCCCGTTCCCTCGCATGACAGCTGGGGCCACTAGTAATAATAGGGTCTGGGGTCTTCCCATACTTCACTGAGTTCTTTCCTTGTCTCTAGGATGGCCGCTTCTTATATCTAAGGCTGCTGCTTCTGCTGACGGTGGTAGCCTCTTCTGTCTTGAACCAGTTCTGGATTGGTTCTTTACTTAGCTAGGCAAAAAGTGGCCTAAGATTTCAGTAAATTTAGGCACTTCTAAGCTACTCATGCCAACAATTATGCTAAGCTTGACAACTAGTATTTCCTGACAGTTGGTATGTTTTAGCCAAAACCAGTAGAATGTGGTGCCCAGGGTGGAGAGAGACAATGGTGTCAAGCAGTCAAAGAGTACCACTTAATGGAAACCTTCACTTTTGCAAAATGACATACCATGGACTCTTCACAGAAGGTGACCTAATGTCTCCATCTATGGGGACTCAGTGATCTTAAAGGTCTTTTCTAACTTAAATTATTCTGTTTTATGATTCTATAATTTCTTGACCAGATCTTCCTCTCCAAGTTGAGAATTATGAGTTAGTTACCTAATGTAGACATGGTCATGTCGATCTGATGGACACAATGTTCAATTCTCTTGAAATGCCTACTACTACTTCAGAAGGAAATGGACCACCTGTAACCTTGTGTCATACCTGATCATCCTTCTAGATGACCTGGATACCCTGGGGGATCTTATAAAACACTGTACCTCACTGTATTGGGGTCTACCCACTTGGTCTATTTGTACCCTTCTCTCATGCTCTTGTGCTTATCTTTGCAGTATAGCCCCGGGCTTCGTGCAAGTTTGTAACTGAGTGGTATAGAGGCAGGAACGGATCAACTGTGCACATTCTTGGAAGGAACAAAACTATGTACAAGATCAACCACATTTTTTACCACTTTAATTGAAATAAAGTGTAAGAAAAGAGGAAACATTACATGACTTGGCATAGACCTTTATTTTGCAAGTTAAATGCTTGAACTTTAAGAGGGATGTTTTATTTTAATATCAATTTACATTTCTAAAGGGACTAATAAAGAGGCAATAAATTAGCTGAGGATACTTTACTATTTCAAAACTTGCTGTAGAGCAAACAGCAAATTTCCAGGAACTTAAAGGAAATTTAGAGTTAAATAATGACAGATGAGGGTCCAGAAAGTGAATAGCATTTCTTGCTACTTAAGGAGAACCAAATTCTATGAGGCCACATTGATGACAATTCAAAAAGCCAATGTTTTGTTCATATAACTCATGCTGTGAATGTCACCATCACAGACCAATAACAAAGTATGTTGGCTTAAAGAAAAACCCTCCAAGACTAGACTTTTGTTGTCTGCTTTAAAAAACAGAACATGTAATGAAATTTTCTATTCTGATTATTTTGCCCATAGAACTCTGCACTGTTATTTTGACATCTGAGCACTGGAGGGTCTTTTTCCCTTTCCTCCTAGACTACAAAACCTGGTCTAAAGAATCTTCTTATTTGTCACTTTTAATATAGAATCACAGAATATCCTGTGTTGGAAGGGTCCCGTAAGGACCATCGAGTCCAACTCCTGGCTCCACACAGGCCCAGCCAAGTCAGAGCATGGCACTGAGTGCATCGTCCAGATGCTTCTTGACCTCAGTCAGGCTTGGTGCTGTGCCCCCTTCCCTGGAGAGCCTGTGTCAGTGCCCGACCCCCCTCTCAGTACAGAACCTCTTCCAGACATCCAACCTAAACCTCCCCTGGTGCAGCTTCATGCCGTTCCCTCGGGTTCCATCTCTATTCACCAAAGAGAGGACATCACCACCTGTCCCTTTGCTACTCTTCCTCAGGAAGCCACAGACCACATTGAGGTCACCTCTCATCCTCCTCTTCTCCAAGTGAACAAACCAAGGGACTTCAGCCTCTCCTTGTAAGACTTCCCCTCCAGACCCTACCCCATCCCCACTGGCCTCCTTTGGACACTGTCCAAATGTTTTGTGTCCTTCTTGTACTGTGGCACCCAAAACTGCCCCCAGGACTCAAGGTGATGCCACCCAGTGCAGTGCAGAGCAGGACAATCCCCTCCCTGGACCAGCTGGCCATGCATGCTTGATACACCCCAGGATATGCTTGGCTGTTCTGGCTGCCTGGGCACACTGCTGGCTCATGGGTACCTTGCTGTCTTCCAAGACCCCCGAATCCCTCTCAGCATGGCTGGCCTCCAGCATCTGATCCTCCAGTCTATATGTGCAGCCAGGGTTGCCCCAATGTGTTTTGGTTGGATTCATGGAAGTGTGACAAAAACCAGGAGTGGGGTGGTGGGAGGTGATTTTGTTTTTCTGCATGGGGCAGAAGATTTTGCCCTGTGAAACCTTCCCCCTGCCATCATGGTGTTTGCAATCCCTAGCACCCAGGAGAACATTCATGGAGAAGTGGAACTGGATGGGTTCCTTTGCATTGGGAATGCTTCAAGAATTCTTACTTTCACAGAAAATATTGAATGCCAAGAGAACTATCTTTCCATGCCTGTTAAATACTTGTTCCAAAAATCCTCCAGTCATTTTCCAATCAGGATTGCTTTACAAAAGAGAATTTAGCATTCATGAAAGTTTTATCACAACAACTGTGAACATTGGGAGCCAGTATAGATTGAATTATTTTCCTTGAATTCTGCAGATAAACCCATCCCTATTGAACATGTATGCCTGCATTGCAGGGTAAGTCAAGATTGTCTATCATCCACAATGGTTGTCTAGATGCACAAAGGCCTTAAAGAAAATAAGCTCAAGATCTTTCTTGACATGGTAACAGTCTTCTAAATTTTTATGTCTTATTGTGTCTTAACCCAGCAGAGAAGGCAGGCTGTATTCCAGCATTAAAAATCTGCTTCCACTCAGCCCCTTTCTATCTGTATAGGAAACTGTTGACAAGTCATTTGAAAAGTAGACAAGATCAAATATATCCAGAGTAATTTAAAACATGAAGGCCTTAAAAAAAGAAAACCTGTCTGCAACACTTCTGCAGAACACAAATTCAAGAGATCTGACAGTGGAAAATTAACTACCAGGGAGTAAATGAGGGGCATTTTTGGAGATTGAAGTCATGTTAAGCTACCTGTGCAGGCAGGCATAGCCACTCTTTGATAAACCCTGTGATGGCTAAACCCAGACAACTGTAACTTTTGGAGAGGAAGATCCTGGACATAGTAAGCATCATAATATGGACTTTTAACATCTGTGCTGGCTAAGTGTGACCAAGCCAAAGAAACCTACCCTGGTCTGTCAGGTTGTTCTAGGTTATCTTTTTTTAAGCACAATGGGGTCACTTTGTGCTCTCTCCTAAATTTAATGGTGTCCAGGATCTTTCCCTTGGATTGCATGCCTATCGTCCATTCTCAGCCTGTCAGATCTGTCTCTCCAGGCTCTTGAGACTAGCAGACTCTCATAAACTCTTTCCAAGGGACAGAAATCTTTCCTAACAGACATTTGGATGAGACCACATTGTTCTGAAGTTTAAGAGAATAGCCTGTTTTGCTTCACTTTGCCTCCCTGTCAGACAACTGCATGCAAGTATACTTAATTTACTAGTATAACCTTTGAATGGGCTAATTCCACCTGGTTTTTCACCACATTTTTCACTTCCATGCTAGGATTTCTTTGAGCTTAGTCAAGATAAATGTGTGACTTAGTGTCTGAATAGTTTTGGCTACTTTGGGCACTTCCAGCACAATAAAATGACTTGCTTGCTGAGAATACTCATTTCTCTATGTTGACTGAAGTCTTGTGTCACCACCTGAGATGGAAAGTCTTCACTTTATGAGACAAGTTTTCCCTCTCAATCCAAGTTACAGCAGGGCTGTCTCTGGCAATACAGAAATTACCATGCTTAGAACTTAGCTGAGCCCAGCCTTAACTTTGCAATGTAACCATAACTTTCGTTTTCCCTTGTTTTCCCCAAAAGGGGTGATTTGTTCCAATTGTTGAAGTGCTAATGCACACCAAACACCAAATAAAAATCACTGGAAGAAAATACTGAGTCATCTTTTCTTTAGGATGAGATTTGCATGTGAAAGTGTGACGTGTGTAAAGGTATTTTTTGCTATCGTAAATCCTCATATGAAGCCCTGCTGCCAGGCCTCTGGCTTTTCAGTACAATCCATTTAATTGTTAAGAAACTTTAAAATTCCTGGTTTCTGTTTGATTCTTGAACCAATCCCTGCACTGATTCATTGAGTCTTAGTAGAAGAATAAAAAAGAATTGAATAATCAGAAATTTTCCTGAGCAGTATTACTTCAGATAAGCAATCACAAAGTTTACTACAGAGATACCACATGAGTGCAGGTTTCAAAAAAGGAAGGAATGAGAACATTTGCAGTAGGGCAAGGCAAGAGAATTATGCTGAGCCCGTCAATTAAACTGTATGAAATCATCTGCCACCCACTCCCTTTCCACATACATGCCGGCTTCTTGGATAAGCGTTCTCTGGAGAGCTCAGCAGGGCCAAAATGCTGCTACAGTGAAAATATATTTAGTAATACCTGGGACAGAAGTTGAGCTCCAGGAACGCTGTTGAGACATTCAAAAAATACAGACAAGTGGTTGCCAGTCTTTTCGTCCCACAATCAGGGACTGGGAGTGGGGGGGGGGCGGGTAGTCCCAACTTTGCATCAACTTTAGTCTTGAACCTGCACTGACACACCTACTTGGTGAATAGATCCAGAATAAGTTTCAACATCTCATGTTAGCTTTTTCAGTGTAAAGCCATTGCAGTTACATGGCTATGCACGGCCAAAACCTCTGGCTTTTGAGGCTAAGCAATGCCAATGCTGCCTGAGATACTATGTTGGTATTTTCAAGCACAAATGAAAGTGCTGAGATTGAACAAGGTGCTGTGAGGCCACAAAAAGGAACAGGGACATGATTTTATAGGCTGTGCTATTGCTCATATCAATCATATTTTCCTAACTCAACACTGATTATCTGTAATGGCTTGGAAATCCCATACGCCCCAGGATCAGGGAGTGTTAAGCACTATACCAACCTAGAACCAAAAATGCAAAAGAGCTTAGAGTCCAAAAGGGGTGTGTGCTTATGTGAGCATTATTTAACCTTTCTGGGTGTCAAACTGCCTGGTTTTGGCAAGAGCTCTTTTCAAAGAGTTTGCAGGTAATGACTTGTTCCGCATTGCACAATACTTCTCTCTACGTCGTGATTTCAATGGAACAGCTCATGAAAAAAAATTACCAGATAAGGGCAAATAGATCAGGCCTAAATCCTTTTGAAGGTTTCTAGGGCTTGTGCTATTGACAATTTCTTCCCTGAATTTGCTTTGGTTTTGTGCCTAGTGAGTATCCGGCTGCTGTTTTAGAAACTACTAGCATATTCTACAGAGCACTAAATTTTACAGTACCCCTACAGTAACCTTAATATCTTTTATCTTGAATACTGTACTGCATGTACCTTTATTTATAATGTATTGTGCAACCTGTGATGCTCACTAGTGCTGTAGTTTTACCATTACCACTCCAGGAAATGAAAGAACTGTAGCCTACATTATGACAGGAGCAATTTGAAGCAGTCTTATTTGGAAGGGCAGCTTTCATTTAAATTGGAGCCTGAAGTGGTCTATGGGCTTAGGGTGAGTAAACAACTGCTAGAACAGAATAGTAGAAAAATCAAATTAGGAAATGTAGGTCCCAGAATAAAGCATAGTTTTGTTTTTCAGTTAAGTTTTGATATGCAGAGTGGAGGTGGAAGGATATGAAGAGGCAGCCAATGGTGACTGAAAGATGGAAGAGACCTCTTTGCTGCCCAGTGGTCTTGGGGAGGGAGAGAAAAATATAGAAAAGGGTAGAAAGAACAAAATCTGAAAAAGAAAGGCTATGTAGCACACAACTTAGGAACATGGCTGTTGCTTAATTTAGTTGTGTATCACTTTCCTGAAGTCACAAAGTCCTTCTCTGAGTTCAAGCAGAGGATGGAGTTTCTGCTGTATGCACTTGAGCTACAATTCCTCTTTGGGTTGTAGAAAAGCCTCTAAATAAATGAGCCAGTTCTCCTGACTTGTAGTGGGGTTGAAGCGAGGAGACCAAACTGACTGACACCAGGTCCCCAAAGGACAGATGTAAACACTTACTGAGGCCATTACAGAGGTAAGATGGAGGAAAGGAATACGTGCCAAAATGCCTGTGCCGTGAGGAGGATGGAGGCAGCTCTGTATATAGTGTGACACTATGGTACATAGCTGCAAAGCTTTTCCTGTGTATCTGAATCACAAAATAAGGGATATGGTGTACTCATTTTGACTGGCATAATTGTATTCATAGTAGCTTGTATGGTGCTACGGTTTGGATTTGTTCTGGAAATGGTGTTGATAACACAGGAATGTTTTAGTTACTGCTGAGCAGTGCTCACACAGAACCAAGGACTTTTCTGCTCCTCACCCCACACCACCAGTGAGTAGGACGGGGGTGCACAAGAAGACAGGGGGACACATTTGGGGCGACAGACCCCAGCTGACCACAGGGATATTCCATGCCATATGATGTCCTGCTCAGCAATAAAAACTGTGAGGAGGAAGGAGGAAGTGTGGGGGATATTCTGAGATGGTATTTGTCTCGCCAAGTCACCATCACACGTGATGGCTGAACATCTGACTGCCCATGGGCAGAGGGGAATGAATTCCTTCTCTTGCTTTGCTTGCATGCTTGCATGCTTTACCTATTACACTGTCTTTATCTCAGCTCTCAAGTTTTCTCACTTTTAATCTCCCGATTCCCCCATCCTGCTGGAGGGGAGTGAGCAAGTGGCTGTGTGGGTCTGAGCTTCCTATGAGGTTAAACCATGACAGACGATAAGGCTTTGGGTCACCAAGCTGGGCAGTGCTGGACACACGTAATTCAACCAGAGATCTACAGCTGAGCCTGAATACCCTGGAGCTGGCCAACTTCTCCTGTGGATTTGCATCTGCACGGAGCTAAGACAAGTTGCATCATCACTGTATCATCTGAAGGAAAGTCTTATATTCAATGTGCTATCAGGGGTTTTTTGCACTTTTTGCATTATGAGCCATACTTCAGGGAGGAGCACTTTATTATCTACAAAACAGATTACAAGCAATACAGAGGTCCTGATCCTGCTGACAAAGCATGTGCTGATGATGAATGACAAACTTGTATTGACTGAAATGCCATCAAGCCCAAAAGATGAAAGCAAATCAGGAATGTAGTGATCTTTTTTGTGTGTTTGCTGGCAATGAATTATTCTACAGTAGAAATCGGGGGCTTGATTCTGCTTTCCCTTCCCAATGTATAAATGAGGAGTAATGCTGCTGCGTTCATTGGATTTTGTGTGAGTAATTAGAAAATCAGATACAGAAACTCTACTGAGCCCAGCCCCACATCTTGTAGGAGACTGCATTTCCACTTCTTTCTCACAGGAGCTCTTTGTTTGTATTTTTCCCCTCTGTGTCTCTCCTTATTTTTCTTTCCTTTGAACTGTTAAATCCTATAGGTGACCAATCTTTCATCCATAATCTGCAGCATTCAAATTAAAGGGAATGGTCTATAGATTGTAGGATTTTCTGCACACTATGGCTAAATCCTTGCAGAGTCCCCTATGAGCTAAGAAAGCCAGGAGCAGAGTGTGAAGTTAAATTGATCCAATCAATGTGCCACATACAATCATGTTGTGTTCATTGCTAGTCAACAAACAAGCAGAAATCCTAGATATATTTCTCTTCCTTAGTAAATCATCATTTTATCAAGTGATGGGTTAGCCAAACACGTTTAGCAATCTCCTGTTCTTATTAATCATTGTGTAGCCTTGAAATTCACAAGGTTCCATAAATCTTCCTTCAGCTGAATACTTCTAAAATCCATTTTCCTAGGCTTGTTTTATATTAGCAATAAGTGTGATCATTTTTCACAGTCAACCTGTATATCACTTTAAAGAAAATAGGTAGAATGGAAATAAGTGCATTTTCCTCCAGTAACATTAAACAAAAAGGTTAAGCTCCTACTGACAGAAAAGATGTATTTGCAAGTGATTAGTTATATTTCTATCATAGCGCTTGTCTGTGTTCTTCTTTTGATGTTTAAACAAAGCTCTTGAACACACTGGGTTGTAGTCTCTGATGTTGATTTATAGGTAGGACTGAATTCCAAACACTGAACTAGTAGGTAGGCATTAATAAAAAGGAGACGACTTTCTTCCTGCTGGTTAATATGTGACTAAGCTATCCTGTTTTAGGCCTCAATCTGTCAAGAACAGGTGTATAATAGGGGAGTCCTTGAGGCGCAAAGACTGGAGCTATACACAGAGGGTTTTGTTCAGCTGCACTCAGGACAAATGTTGAAACACGAATTTACAAAATTGTTTTGACACAGAATTATTTTATGGTTATTATGACACAGGCACAAAATTATTTAGGTTACGCCATGCCCAAGAGGATTAGTAGGAACTCCAGATGTACCTAACTAAACTACTGTAGGTAACACAACGGCAGATGAAATTCAACACAGGCAAGTGGAAGACAAAAATGCATTGGGAGAAGAGTTTAAGTGCTAAAAATCCCATAGACTTCAGGGAGGTCAGATCCTTCAAGAGCTGATAGCAGCTGAACAAATTTTACCCTCGCAGTCAAAATCTCTATCTCAGTGTAGATGGCAAATATATAGAGAATAAGGATCAAAATAAATCTTTCTTTTATATCCCATTTCCAGCCACAAACAACCTCTTACATTTCAGAAGAAGGCAAACCATCAACAGCCAAGTTATGCCCTCGAAGCAAATTCTCTCACAACAAATATCAAGCTAAAGTTCAGAAACATGAAATGTGATTGTAAACATTCTGTAAATATAGGACTGTCTATTTCTTGATCATGCTAAGGACATACCGCCACTGATTCCTTCCAGGAATGTAAACTGAGGCATTTGGATTCCTCCTTCCTCTGCTGCAGAAACAGGCTAAATAATTATTCCAACAGCTGAAACAAAACGTGTAAATAAAGAGAAATCCAATTCCATTTTAAAAAAAATCCAAAATCCATGTACATCTGCATTGGTTAGGTGCCACTAAACCATATCCCCTCATTGCTACGAAATTCCTTCTAGTTTTAAAGTTGAATTTATGTAAACTTCAGATTCCAGCCATCAGATCTTGCTACACCCTTGTTAGCAGATGGCAAGCTCCCTGCTATCAAACATTTCTAAGTACCTTATCCAGTGATCACCTCACTTCTCCAGTTTCCCTTTGATAATCTAAGTTGAGCTCCTTAAGCTTGATATCGCAGAGCTTGCCTTCCAACCCATGGATCAGTTTTGTGGCATGCCTTGAACTCTCTGTAGTGTATCCACATCCTTCTTAAAAATAGCTATGCCCTCTTAAGAAATACAGTTTATGGTCACAATATTCATCTGTCCAGCTTCTAATTGATTGAAAATCTTTTTAAAGATTCAAAATTACATTAGCTCTCTTTCTGGTGTTTTCGCTGTCGATTTTGTAGAAGCATAGAATACTTTAGGTTGGAAGGGACCTCAAAGATCTAGTTCCAACCCCCTGCCATGGGCAGGGACACCCTCCAGTAGGTCAGGGTGCCCAAAGCCTCATCCAACCTGGACTTAAACACTTCCAGGGATGGGGCTACCACAACCTCATTGGGCACCCTGTGCCAGGGCCTCATATTAAAGACTTTCTTCCTAACATCTAACCTAACCCTGCCCTCTTTCAGCTTGAAGTCCTTGCCCCTTGTCCTGTCACTGCACTCCCTGGTGAACAGTCACAGAATCACAGAATTGTAGGGGTTGGAAGTCCCTCTCCCACTTTCCTGTAGGACCCCTTTAAGTATTGGTAGGCTGCAATTAGGTCTACCAGCAGCCTTCTCTTCTCCAGACTGAGTAACCCCAACTCTCTCAGCCTGTCTTCATAGGGGACGTGCTTCAGCCCCCTTATCACCTTCATTGCCCTTCATACAATAGAGTGGCATCTCCATGATACAGTTAATTCTGTACCTGGTTGGTACCTCTGCTAGGGGTTGTAACTTCTACCTGAAGGAAAAAAGCTACTTAGGACAGCAATGCTTTTTCTGGTAGATTTTTCTAAATCATCTTGTGTGATATCAACATGATTGGATTCCATTCTGTAAAACACACGGGATGTGCAATAGAAACTCCCACATTCTGATGCCCTTGTTCCTGTAGGATTACAATACCTTGCATTGCAGCCCAGAAACTTACTTATTAATTTTACTGTCCATTGAAGCTGATTTGTTAGATACACAGGCTAAGAGCTGTTACAAACCCCATGCGTTTAGGATGTCGAAACAACACCCTATGTTTAATTCAGGTACATCGACATTTGCATAGAAGTCTTGAGGTTTTCAACTCTTGTCTCTAAACCTTATTGCTGCCTTTTAAACAAGATCCCCTGTGACTCAGTCGTAGGTGGGACAAATCACTGCTTGTAATCTAGAATTTGGAAACTGCAGAGTGTCCATTGCATTTCCTTTCTGCTACAAATTTCTCCTAGTCCAAAGGGCAAGGGGGTGACTGCTCTGCAAATATGCATCTAGATGGGCAAGACTTCTGGGTTTCAGAAGCCTGGCTTCTCTCTTAGGGTGCAAAATAGTGGAGTTAGTTGAGGTCTTTAATCTTCTGCAACTTTATTCCTCTGTGTGTATTTATTTATTTATTTACCTTTAATTTCTTTTTTTTTATGTACACCTCCCCAGGTTTGTGACACTGATCCTGAGCTAAACCATCATCTGGGACTAAATAAATATGGTTCTATTGATTTCAAACGAACTAAAGAAGGTTACATAAGATGAGAATCTGTAGTGCTTTGACTTTTGTTTGGGATTTTTTTTTAGTGGTGTAAAACCACAGATTTCCTTACTGATGCCAAGATAACTCAGACCAGTGGATCCTTATGTTGCAGCTATATTCCTATGCCTAAAGCTGCCAGTAAGCATTCATTTCACTGTTCAAGTTATGTAGGGTTGGGTTTCTCTCTCACAAAATGCTTCAAGTAGATAAGAAAAGCCTTGGAAACATTGCCTTCAGTTCATTGTTTAAACCCGTTTGCTACATTAGTAAAGGAAAGCAACTAGATGAATTCTTACATCCTGATTGTGATTTTTTCTGAGCAAACATGTATCAGGAATTGCTCCAGTGATGTCAATATAGGTAAAAAAGCGTCAAAACAGGATACAAATCAAGCAGTGAGACTACTGCAACTGCAGGAACTGAAGTGAGAATCAACATTGTCTTCATTAGTGTGTGGAATCTCTTTTTCCTGGCCTGAATTTTACCTTCACAAATCATCCAATAGTGAAATATAATTGTTGAAGCCTCATTAGGGATATGTTTATACTGATAAACTGAAACAGAATATAAAACTGCCAGGCTCCTGCTTATGAAAACAGAAAGGAGGGCCTTATTAAAACAATAAACGCAGAGTATTAAATGTGTTTTTTATCCTGGCTTAAAATTCCCCTAAACACTATGTTGGCTTAATATATCAGTCCCAAAATCATTCTCTAAGTTTCCTGAATAATTCCATAGAGAATAAGGTAGAAAAGGTGGTAGCTCAAAAGGGAAAAGGAGAAAAAGAATGCCAAACTTAATGGAAAAGGATTTAGTTCACCTGATCCTCTAGATTTTAAGAGCTCCTCATGCAGCATTATGGGCATTCAATGAACAAGAAGTTTCAGACACATTAAAGTCTGCAGTATGTCCCCTGATATTGAATTTCTGGGGCTTGGGTTTTGGTTTTTTGTTTGTTTGTTTGTTTTAAAGAAAAATAAAAAGTCAGAGAGTGTTTTCTTAAAGGAATTTATGAGCAAAACAATTCACTGCTATTTGCACTCACTCCTGAGAAATTCGGGAGTACCATGAGACAGTGTTGTCATTTCTGCATTATCAACAACCTTATTCCAAAATGACACCAGTGAGCTACAATCAGGGCCCTGAATTGGAATCAAGATTTCTGGAAAAATAAGGGTGTTGGAAGGAAATTAAAAAGATGTAAACAATAAGTTGGGCGAGTATAACAAAAAGTGAGGTGGATTTTTTAAAGTCCTGTTAAACCCTAAAAATTGTTAAATCACAATTGTATATGGATGATTTTTTTTTAATAACACCATCGATCTGTCCTCATTTTTGAATATAATTGACAAGAAACTCGACATAGAAAACGCACATCTGGATTCAGTCCTCAAGGTCCCTACGTCTTGTTGCTGCAATCCCGTCTCACTGTTATTAAAGTAGATGGGAAGGGGTCTTGGGACTTCTAAAAAGCAGAGAAGAAATAGAGCTCTGCTGGGGAAAAAGTAATAATAATGAGAAATCAGGATGCCTTACTGAACAGCCAGAGTCGTTTTATGTGGAGTTTTCCCCTCCAGCAACCAAATGGAACCCAAACAAGTCTATTTCTCTGAAAACTTGTTCTACCCACCATTCCCCAACTAAAATACGCTGTAATAATATCATAAAACAGCCGAGGATGAAGAGCTTATTCTGATGGACTGCTCAACATCCTAAAAGGGTGGATATTAATATACCTGGGAATCTCACAGTTGAAGCATTTTAATGCAAACTCGCAGTTTGCAGGGAATTGAAATACTTCACCTAAATAATTTATGTATCTGTGTATATAAAAAAATGGAAAAATGAAATTTCATAATAGCAATAAGTCTGGGGATGTTGTTATCAGGAGATAATCACATCCCGTGGGGGTTCTCGCACTCGGCTGCACCTCCTTTCCCTTCTCTTCCCCAGTCCTTGTCTTGCCCCTGAGGTATGATTTTTCTCATGATAATTCTTATCGTGCCTTCGTGGTTAGTAATAATAATTAAAATAAAATACTTTATTCACAACTTCCCTCGGTGCTCGGCATATGATCTAACTCCCCACCCCCCACCCACTCCCACTTTCCTCTACCTCCACTATTTGATTAACTGCCTTGGAAAGAAGGAAAGAAAGGAAGGAAAAAAAGAATAAATTCAATGAGTGGGGTTCTGGTTTCTGACAGAAAATGCAAAAGGCTGTTGTGGCTGTATTGATTGAGCTGAGAAAGCAGCATCACAAACAAGCAGAGCTCTCCTGAGAAATGCACACTGAAGATCCATACGTTCATTGACATTTTATAGGATGTCTAGACTTGCTAATCCACTGTGAAAAATGCAAGCTTTGTAGTATAAGAGGATGGAGAGGGGGCCGTGCCTCTGGTTCACGGGAGCTGTCTTCTCATGTACCAAATCACCAACAGTTTAATAAGGAGGAAACGCAGGTCCAAATTAAGACTTGGTTTCGATGACTTGGACATCCTCTGTATTTCCCAGAATGCAAAGCTGCAATTAGCCTCAAGCCAGAAAAAGGTTTTGAAAGGTTGGGTGAGACGCTGGCTGGATTTTGCCTGTGTATGGGGAGGAGAAAAGAGATGTAACTGAAATTTTATAAAGTAAAAAGTCTCTGTACTAATGCTCCTTTCCAAAGTCAGACACTTTCCTACTCCATCTATTCCCCTTTCACAGCAACTTTTTTTCCCCCTGCAGACTAGTAAAGGATAAAGTAGTAAATACGACAAGTTCTCGGTGCCCAGCCATCCCTTTCTACCAGCCTCCATGGAGATTTCTGTAGGCAAGGATAAAAAAGGAAGGACGATTGGTGGAAACCACATCTAGGAATGACGGCAGGAAACTTGCTACCCCAGAGATGAGGGGGGGAAAGGCAACTCTAGGTCACCTTTGTGGCTTCTCGTATTTACATCGCTCTGAGATCAGGCAGAGTTGCAGCGTGACTTAGAGAGCTGAGTCTGGCGCAATTGCTCCAGCATCTCAGGGACCAAAACTAAGCTTCAGCTGCTTGGCAGGTTATCACGCATGGAAAGAAACCCCCCTTTTCCCCACTATCAGCTGCTTCCAGTTAAAATTTTTTAGACAACCTAAAGTAAATGGTTACCTTGATCAAATTAGAGGGTTATGTGGATTTTTTCCTGAAAGATGAAGGCAAGGGCTCGATGCTGCTGTAGTCGAAACTAGATGTCTGTGACATCTATAAACAAATGGACTGGTTAGGTTATAATTAATAATAGTTTGTCCTGAACCCAAATGTAAGTGTACTAAAATAGTGGA